>CAUYRH010076922.1:0-10720 GCA_963574655.1 Perodicticus potto
ATATACCACAGCTTGTTAGTCCATTCCTGGGTTGGTGGGCATTAAGGCTGTTTCCACATTTTGGAAATTGTAAATTGAGCTGTAATAAACAGTCTAGTGAATGTGTTCTTATGATAAAAGGATTTTTTTTCCTTCTGGGTAGATGATAATTTATTTTATTTTGTTTTATTTTATTATTTTATTTATTTATTTATTTTGCAGTTTTGGCCAGGGCTGGGCTTGAATCCACCACCCCTAGTATATGGGGCCAGCACTCTACTCTTTGAGCCACAGGAACCACCCAAATTTTATGGGTTTTTTTGGGGGGGGAATTTTAAATATATAATACATTTTCATTACTTGTGATCACCTACTGTGCAATTGATTTCAAAAACACACTCCTTTTGTCCAACTAAAACTTTGTAACATCTTATCATCATCTCCTCTTTTGCCTCAAGCCCCATTCTCTGATTTAACAACCATTCTGCATACTGAGTCTATGAGTTTAATAGTTTTTATGTGCTATTTTCCTCCTTATATATCTTAAGAAAAACTAACATTTATTAACTTTTTTCCTAAATCTATGCACCTAACTTTTCATTCTATAATTGTTGGGTTTTCCAAACAAAATGGTAAAATGTTATTGAAACCATCCATTTTTTTTCTTTCAATCATTTTTGTTACTATTTAAATGTATTTGATTAAATGAATCACCAAAATAATTGTAACATTGTAGCCAAAAAATTTCTTTTCTTAGCAGTTAAGCTTCTTCGCCTATATGAAAATTAGTCATGCCCAACACTTTAAACTAAATTCTGTGTAATCGTATTCAACACACTGCTGGGATTTTTATTATTCTTTTATCATGAATTATTAGATCATGAATTATGATAAGAATCAATATTTATATTTTTATGTTGAAGCATCATTTAAACTTTTATTGTTTAAATTATAATGCTTCCTCAAGTGTGATCTCACCCTTTATCCTCTCTCCCCCCACCCTCTCTCTCCCTCCTCTTCCCTCCCTCTCCCCTTTCCCCATCTTCTTGTGCAATAATTGGGTTGTAGCCTTCACTTGAAAGATATAAATTTGCTTCATATTAGGGGTGTGTACATTGGATACTTTTTCTTCCATTCTTGAGATACTTTGTATATTTGAAGGGTCAGGAGAAAACTTCTAAATGCTGATCAGAAATGTTTTCACACAGCAAATGAGAAAATCTCATGAATGTTATGTCAATCAGGCAGATGAAAACATCTCAGATTGTATGTGAAGCCCTCACACTGTACCCCATGAGTGAATTGATGTACACAGTTATGATTCAATTAAAAAAAATTATAATGCTTCATAAAATGTAGTAAATTCAAGTTATGCAGCCAATAAGAAAATTATTCAAAACACACATATGCACTTATAAAAGTTAAGAAGTAACAAAAACTCACAAAACACCACTAAATAAACATTGACCTAAATTTACTCATAAAAGTAAGTGAGGACATGCACTCATAAGCACCATGTTAAGGTTAAGGCATATAACAAAAACTGCATACTTTTTTCTCACAAGTGAAAAATAAGGGCACAGAGAAGTATCAGAGTACCAGATAAATTGAAAATTGTATTGAAAATGGCCAAAAATTTCATTATGAAATGACTTATACATCAACTCATAACAGGCTAGACTACAGTGCCAATAGCATATAGCACACAAAACATTTATTCTTTTAGCAAAATACTAAATAACCAGTAAATAAAAGCAATATAAATGTCCATTAGAAATAATAATAAAAAAACAACAGCCCTTCCAACCATGTAATAGTCTCTTCTAAGAAGGCAAAATGGCCTATCTGACATTTTGTTTTTGCCTCAGTTTAAAAGCGTTCCATCAAAATATGTCTTACCTGATTCCTCGAAGTCACTGTTGTAGGCCTTCCAGGTTTCAGTTATTCGGAGAAGATTTTCTTCCATGGCTTGAATGTCCATGGAGGGGCAGTTGCATTCTGGATATTTGGGACCACACTGGCACCAACAGTCATTGTCCTTGCAGATAAACTCTCCCTCTGAATTGCAAGCAATGTAGCTCAAAGCTGCTTGTACAAAACGTTCCTGAAGATAGTCTGGAAGGAGTACTTGAAGCCCTTGAAGAATAAATGAATCAATCAAAAGGTTTCCTTTACTGAAGAAAAAAGTAAAATACATACTTCTAAAATTTAATAGAAACCAAAAATTAGTATAATATTTTATATTTTTAAACGTAGCATTGCAAACATATCTAAGTTTATAACATTGCAAATATCCATGCTATGTAATTCTGTTAACATATGCTGATTCTTTGAATATGGAATGTCAGAAATGGAGATGATTAATCAATCATGGAAATAATTAATATCTCATTTTATCGGATTTTGTTTGTTAAATCTATTGGCTTGTCACTGAGGTAATTGATCAGAACATACTGTTATTTATACAAAATAGACATAAAACCTATCTTTCTATAGGTCTGAAAATACACACATAAATTTATTTTCCACCCATCATTTTCACATGGTTTTCAATATTTTCATTGTCTTTTTGGACTGACAGCAACAGTAGATATAATACAATAGGGAAAAGCTTAATGAAGGTTGTGGATACGGTTTCTCTCATTCCATTAAAAACACATAATTTATAATTCTGTTGTTTAGGCAAGAACACCCAGGCAGAGTACAGGGGAGCTGATGGACGGATTTAGCTATTTCACAGTTCATTTCCTCGTCACGTATAAAGACAGCCCCAGTGATGTAGCTCATTACTTTTCTAGACGCAAGTTTGGTGAAGTTGCTTTCTTGTATGCAAAGTATCAAAAAAAAAAAAAAAAAAAGCTGTGAAATTGATATTTGTGTTTCTCGAGGGGATGTAATATTCCTTTTGACATATTTCAATAAAATCTAGCTTAAAACTGAATGTTTCTTTCTATGTTAGAAAATTTACCAAAAAGGCTAAATATTTGAACCAATTATTTTAAGGTAAAGACAAACATAAAACCAATTAAATATTTGGCAACACCAAATTGCTATTAGCCACAAAACTGGATATTTTGAAATTTTGCATGTTTTATTTCTAACAAAAATCAATTCTGTGACCCTGGACTAATATCTATGAGGTTGATTTAATAAAAATGACAGATTAATATTTAGAAAAAGTTACCTTTGCAAATATCTTGACAATTATACCTATATAATTTTTCCAGATTAAATTTCCCATAAACTAGTCAGGAAAAGTATTGTTAGCACTTATACATTTGCTTTTTAATTACTTTTTATATCACTGCAAATTAAAAAATATTTATTGAATGCATTTTTTTGAAAAAGAATTACTAGTTAAGGTATAAATGTGAAGATTATTGACAAATGTACTTACCCTGAAGGAATTTGTAGTATAATTAAGAAAAATTGAATAATATTTAATGATATTATGCAATACTACATAACAACTTAGAGTGGAGATACATGTGATTCAATTTATATAATCAATTAAGCCATTTTATTAGATTTACAAGAGTAAGAATTTTTTTATGAAAAATATAAGACTTTGAATGTTATTTGACTCATGGTAATATTCAATATTGAGCACCTGATTGTTCATAGAAAAGGATGATATATTAGTAGAATCACACACAGGCATTGAATTGTTATGTTTTTTAAAGTATTAATAGTGTTTCAATGTACATTATCTATAAGAAGGTAATGAATGATTTCTTAAGAAAAATAAATTAAGGGTCATGTTAATGGAATTCCCACATTAAGGTGAAATGTATGAAATTAGATCATTTGGAATTAAATGACTTTTATCATGTAGAATAGTCTGAATGGCACTTATTTGGAAATAGAAAGTAAAAGGATTGTTTTTGATGAAAGATTTAAGAGATCTAACTAGGGTAATGGGTGATGGAAAGACAATTAAGGTGAAAAGAGAAGAATGAGAATCTATCAGTTAGCGCTTAATTTGATGTAAGAGAAGTGAAATGTGTTAAATAATTTAGAGGTGTAAAATGATAAAGTAGGAAATTTTATTAATTTCCTGCTTTCATGGGTCAGCAAAGTATTGTACACTTCAGAAATACCTAGTGATACCTCCTGAAGACCGAGTAAGTCAAGACCGAGAGTCTCTGCTGGTGGAATTCAGAAATCAGTATATATTTATCAAAACATCTAAGCTGACTGTGGATGTATGTGGATCAGATATTTGTAAACTACTAATCTATTTTAACTTTATTATACAAAACAGAAAAAGAAATACAGGCAATTCATATATGTTATCAATTTAATAAAACAAATTACTGCTTTTGACTCTAAATCTGTAAAGATTATAGTGCTTTTACATATATATGGAAAGCTTTGAACAATAATTTGGAGAGGAATGGTTGTAGGCAATAAGGAGGTAATAACATATATATAGGTCATTACAGCAGGTAATATATATGTGTGTATATATATCTGTATATATGTATGTGTATATATATACATATACATATACAAACACATACAGTATACATATACATACATATACATATATACACATATACTTATGTATTTATATATTTGTGTATATACATATGTGTATGTATATATGTACATAAATATATATAAATACATATATACAGATACATATACATACACAAATATAAAAATATATATACACATACATATATACACACACATATATTATCTTCTGTAACAACATGTATATATGTTATTGCTTCCTTATTGCCTGCAAACATTCCTCCCCAAATTATTGCCCAATGCTTTCCATATATGCGTAAAAGCATTATCATCGTCACAGATTTAGTCATACAGCAATAATTTGTTTTATGACATTGATAACGTTATATGAATGTATGTGTGTATGTATATATGTACAAATATATTATATGTATGTATATACGTACAATATATTTGTATGTATACAAATATATATTTAACATATATTTATATATATACACATACATATATACATATACCTATGTACACATACATACATTGCTAAAAGGAGAACAAATGCATTGTGTAAAACTAACAAAATAATTGAAGAGTTTCTGGGAAATAAGTTTAGAAAATGAAAACCATCCATGTAAACAATAATTCATGCCTGGAAAGGAAACTTGGACTGCCCTGGGAGATGAGGCAGAGTGTCTGGGGGGCTGTCCAAAGGAACTTTTCTTAAATGTACAGAAACAAGAGAGCAGACTTACTGAGAACACTATTCTTAGAGCAGGTCTGTTTCTTGCTGAGACAGTTCTTAAGGCAGTTGAGTTCTGAGTCTAGAAATATACTGTAAAAGCCAGGATGTGAGGTGGGATAAGTGCTACATGTTGAGAGCCAAAGAGAAAATATGGATGTTTGCAAAGTTAGAGGGCTATGTTTTTTTCAAACATGCTTCCCCTTGGGAAAACTGAAAAAAAGATAAAAGATGAAATATTTAAAATAATCTGCCTGAAGTGATGAAAAAGTCAAAAAACAAGTGCGACTATCTGAGGCTAACTCAGCAAGAGGAGATTCTCTAGGTAGTGAGCCCAATATTGGCCACATTTTCTCTTTTAGACTCCTCTCCCGTAACAAAGCAAGCATAGATTTTTAATGCAGCCAGGGAAAATTCTTCAGAATTTACACATACCCAGAGGAGCTATGCAACCAAAGGGTAAAGAAAAACCTAACCAAAACAACATGTACACTCACACAAAAACACTAGTCTTCACCAGATCTGAAGATTAGTTCTAAAGGGCTCAATCAAAAATGAATTACGATATTATTGGAACTAAAGGAAGTATTCTCTGAAAGAAAGTACATCATTAATGATATAAAATTATTTTTACCATTTTATGCACAATGTTAGAATTTAATAAAAATATAATGAGCCACAGTTCTGATGCTATCAAGCGCCTGGTTAAAAATCAAATGAAAAAAGATAATTTTAGAAAAGAACTGGAAATTGTAAATAATAATCAAAGGTATAATCTTGCAAATAAAAATATGTAAATTGTAGTTAAGAAGTCAATGATGAACTTAACAACAGAATGGACACATGATGAATGAACTGAAATATATCAGAAGATTATATTGAACGAAAGTAATAAAAAGGGAAAATGATATAAAATAGTGGAGATAGCTTAAAGGATAAACAGGTCATGATGAAAAAGTCTAAAATGCATTCACTATAACCCAAGTGAGAGGAGAGAAAGGATAAAGCAATATTTGATGAATAAATACAAGAAAAAATTAGACAACTGATGAAGGATAAGAAAATTCTTAAATAATTCACATCACATAAACATAAGTTATGGCAAGAAAAAGAACTAAATGAAATAACCAGGGAATTAATGTTCTTCAATGTTTTGCTCATATACTGTCTAACATAGTTTTACAAAACTACTCCCTTGGAAATGAATAAGTTGTCATCTAAAATTTTCATCACACATCAAATAGGTCTAAAGTAGATAAATTTGTGTTGCATTACAAATACGTGTATTTAAAAAAACACTATTATATCATATTCACGCATGTACCAGTAAAACTAATCCCAGTGATTTGGCAGTTAATATATTTTTAAATAGAAGTATGTGAATAAGATATATATGTAATTATATAAAATATAGACATATATGTATACAGAAACACCCAAATATATGTATATATCCATTATATTTCCTCCTGAAATCATAATTTCATTTCACAATTGGTAAATATTTTTTGTCCAATTATAATATATAATGCATGCATGTCTTTTTTTTTTTTTTTTTTGCAGTTTCTGGCTGGGGTTGGGTTTGAACCCACCACCTCCATCATAGGGGGCTGGTGCCCTACTCCTTTGAGCCACAGGGGCCGCCCATGAATGTCTTTTCTAAATCACACTTCTCTTCTACAAAAATAAATAACTGGAAAGGCAATATGTATATATCTATATTTATATCTTTTTCCTAAAAAAATGATTTAAAGTGAAGAAAATATACTCTATATTATTTTCTAATAAACAAAAATCTATTAAGAAATATTTCTGGCATCAATTATCATAACAATCATTAACAATACAGAATTCAATAAAATTAAATTTATTTTAAGTATTGAGAAATAATTTTGAAAAACTTAAGAATACAGTCTTTATTGAGTGGATAGGTCACTTATTGAGAACACAGACTTTAATGAGTGGATAGTATTGAGAAATAATTTTGAAAAACAAATTTAATTGAGAGCACAGGTTTGATGAGTGGATAGGTCACTTATGGAGAACACAGACTTTAATGAGTGGATATTATTGAGAAATAATTTTGAAAAACAAATTTAATTGAGAGCACAGGTTTGATGAGTGGATAGGTCACTTAGGGAGAACACAGGCTTTAATGAGTGGATAGGTGACTTGTTATCATATAGGTTTTATCTTGGCTAGAATGATACTTAGTTCAGCATAAATTATTTTTCTACATTTCATTTTATATGTGTAAGCACTGAGAAAATCTGTTTCAACAAATCAATAAATGGGAACAAACATTTATAAAATCCATATCCATCCATAGAAGCAACTACCTAACTAGCTATGTAGCTAATTGTTAGAGACATGAAGACATACAGTGTTACCCTAAAAAAAGATTTTTCAGTGATACCAGTTCTTGCAATGGCCACATACAATGACCTTAGAATTTTATACCCCTCAAAGGAATAAGTCATAATTATATTGATTCAGAATTGGTGATAGTTTACATTCTTCTATCAAGGGGAGAAAGGCTACTATGAAATGTTAGATTAATTAAAAAAGCGATTCAATGGGATACTTAGATTGTGATACAGATCAAATCTAAGAGAGAATACACAGGATTGTGAGGCTCTTAAAATTGTTTCCCTAATATTATATGAGGAAAGGTCTTTGTGCCCACAGGCATACAAATAAGGTTGGAATAAGTACTTAAAGATACTGGCCTAACAAGTACAAAAAATGTGAAAGGTAGATATACACGTTTCTGAGTTACTCATGTTAATTGAGAAGAGTAAAAATAATAATTATACAAAAGCTAAGTGTTGCTTCATTTATTTCTTATGTAATTTTTTTCAAGACAGAAGGCTGAGGATGTTTTCATAATATAAAATTATTTTGAAAACTGAACACACTAATTACAGATAATTATGTCAATAAATTTTATGACTCAATAAAGTTTATAATAAACTAATTGATATTAATGAGTGCATTGGTACAAACATTTATTATCTTTTTCTATCAAAGTTAATATTCTAATAGAAAGTTATTCTGTATATTAAGAAGTAGGCAATAGAGAATTACAAATAACATTGGTAGATAGCATTTTTATCTAAATTACAAACATATTTTAATAAAACAGCAATCTAAAACTGAATTTGATAAATTGGATAGCATTTAAAGCATTAAATATTTAAGTATTTTACAATTTTCTACATCAACATAGATGCATTCATTAATTGTTTTATATCAACATAGATGCATTCATTAATTGTTTGGAATAGATTTATACAACTCAATGTTGTTACATTTGTCAATATTGAAAAGTCGAGAAATGATGGTGTGATTTCTGGACTTTCAATCACTTTTACATAAAACAATGTAAATATGGTTCTCACTTAACACAATTTGAAGAGTAATGCTGGAGAATAACAATTCAAAATACCTCTTTGATCATTCAATTTAATTTAGACAATAAGTACGATCACAAAAACTTTTCAAAGTGGTTCACTTAGTACTGTTTAAATATTCATATCCTGTTCCTGCCTATATGAATGGGCCAATATGCATACCTATAACCATTTTGGGGTAGAATGCATGTGTTAAAAGTTATTATGAATAAAATAATGAATTATCTAACAAAATACGGTAATAGGAAAAATTGAATGATATTATTACAAAATATTTATTTACAATGACAATAATATGAATATAAATATTTTGTCAAAATATTCTTAAGTACATTCCTATTTCTGAGAACAGAAATGTAGCCTTGACTGCTACATTCATTTAAAATTAAGATGACAACAGTTAATTTTACATTGTGCATAAATGTAGTTACAAATTTTACAGGCATCTATAAGAAAAAATATCAAAGCTCAGTAAAGATTATGAAGAAACTGCTATATATTGAAAAAATGATTATTGGATGTAAGAAAAATATTATCAGGGTAATTTCCAATTGCAGTGTTTTACATAACTTGAGAAGAAAAATAAATTTTGATATTTTCTTCATTGGATGTAGAATGTTTACATCAGTTAAAAAATGTGAAATTGGCCTTTTATAAGAGTTGTTTGTATTTCCCAGTACTGTATGTACAGCTTATTTTTAGAAAAATAGAAAAGAAATCACAACTGGATAACTGTCATCCAGGCTTATAGAAAATTAATGAAAATTTACCTACATACCTTGCAACTGAATCTTATTCTCAGGACTCTGAACCAGAACGGAACTGACAGAATCTAGGTTGTCATAGTTACTGCAGCCAAGAGGACCCGTCCGTGTTTCTGTTACCTGACGAACAAAACATCAGCTTGATTACACAAATCAAACTTTACAATGTCCTTTTGGTTCTAAGTAGTTGTCACACACTAATGTTATACGTTTGATGGTAAATATCCCTGAAAGGTCTAGGATCCGATACACACCAGCAATACACACACCCAACCACAGAGGAGAACAATAACTCCCTTTGTCTTCAACTCCATTTTCTTTCCTTTGGTCAGGCATAAATCTCCTAGGAAAATAACAGAAACCCTCTTCGGTCAAAAGCATAACTCATAGAAAGTCATGAATTTAAACCTAGATATAAAAAGAAGATGGGTCCAATTGTTTGTGTTTATTTTTTCTTGTAAATCAGAGTCATTAGCCAGGCTACTGTCTAACATGTGATTTTATGATTTTATTCTTCTACTTACAAAATACACAAAATTTCTGCCTTTTATACTGATTGATATGACAGTCTAAACTTCTGTCTGGCTTCCATCTGTCCCACTTTCCCTCAACGAGAAGGTTATCTCACTGCCCAGCTCGATATTCTTCATTTTACGCCGTTGTTTATACAACTTCCTCCACTAGCAAAATACTCGGATTAGAAAGGCCGCCTTTCTGAATTTATACTAACTAATTTTACCAGTCTTCAAGATTAAGCTCATGTAACAACAGCTACACAAATTATTCCTTGATATCTTCCACCTGTATTATTCTACTGTTTCTATCTATCTTTTTTTTTTTTTTTTGGCAGAACATAGGTTTAGATTTATTATGAAATTTGATATGTAGACAGATTTTCTATGGCTGCCTTGGGATGGATACAATCAGCAGATGAGGAGAGTAACTTGAGTTGATTATATGAGACTGAAAATTATCCTGAAGATAACTTTTTAAAAACAGACTTTAATGTTGAATAGTATTAGAATGATCTTTATGATTTTAACAAGATATCTCTTCTTAATAGAAAGAATGGTCTGGCTCGGTGCCTGTGGCTCAGTGGGCTAAGGCGCCAGCCACGTACACCTGAGCTGGCGGGTTCAAATCCAGCCCAGGCCCACCAAACAACAATGATGGCTGCAACCAAAAAAAAATGGCCGGGCATTGTGGCAGGCGCCTGCAGTCCCAGCTACTTGGGAGGCGGAGGCAGGAGACTCGCTTGAGCCCAGGAATTGGAGGTTGCTGTGAGCTGTGATGCCACAGCACTCTATCCAGGGTGACAGCTTGAGGCTCTGTCTCAAAAAAAAAAAAAG
>CAUYRH010076923.1:0-14584 GCA_963574655.1 Perodicticus potto
GTGCCTGTAGTCCCAGCTACTTGGGAGGCAGAGGCAAGAGACTCGCTTGAGCCCAGGAATTGGAGGTTGCTGTGAGCTGTGATGCTACGGCACTCTATCCAGGGTGACAGCTTGAGGCTCTGTCTCAAAAAAAAAAAAAAACTTTTCTGAAATAACTCTATATTGTAGATTATGCATACCTTTATAGGCATAAATATTTAACCTGTAATGCTAACTTTAAGAGATCACAATAAAGTGCTTCAAAAAAATAAATAAATAAAAAATCAAAAGAAGGCTGACTTTTCCTTTTGGATATATCTTGTTAGGCTGAAGTAGAAGGGAGATCAGAGGGAGAACCTGTCTGGTCTTCCCTGGATATAATTGTTCCTTTCTGCCCTTAGCTGCCGCTCAGGTCTGATGGAGCAACACTTATTCTGGAAGTTTGAAGGGGCTGTCGTGGGTGTGGCCTTGGTCTTTGCTTGTCTTGTCATCATTCGTCAGCGACAGTTGGACAGGAAGGCTCTCGAAAAGGTCCGGAAGCAAATCGAGTCCATATAGCTACATTCTGCCCTTTCGTCTTGGATCTCAGAGACCCTATCTCTGACAGAGAAAGTGAGATGGATTGATTTGCACCCTTGGTTCTTTGGAGCCTTGTGGTGGTATCCCCTTCTCCCATATTCCTCTTTCAGATCATTAATGAGTGAATAAAAAGAATAAAATAGTTTCCTTCTCTAGTATAATTTGGAGCAGGAAGTCATGGGGACAGAAAAGGTGGCAACTTCAGACTCCACTCTATCAAGTACCTCTTGCCTTTATTCTACCTATTTAAAACTTCTGGGATACAATTTTAGCTAAAAAGTTTATTTTTTAGTCAAAACTTTTTTTTCCTCAGCCCTATCCCCAAAGAAGACATCAAATCACAGTCACAAAAGTATTTCAGATGCCCTCTGACATTGGCAGACATGATTCTGGCTTCTGAAAGCAGAGTTACTTGAGTGGGAATCCCCGGGAGAAACAGAGCCATTGGGAAGCCCTGGAGTCCTCTTTGTGACTAGGCAGTAAGTAGCCAGGATATCTCTGTTCAAGCTCACATCTCATCTGCATGCAGCACTGTTCTGATGTGCCCTCCAGGTCCTATCTTTCCTCTGAGCTTCTCAAGCAGTGTCTTTGTTGAACCATTTGTATCCTTGGCTCCAGGTGGCTCCCCTACTCTGGACTCTACCATTTGAGTCTCTAGATTTTTTGTTATGTCCTGGTGGGTCAAGATATTTCTGGAAATCACTGGGAAGTGAAAGGAGAAAGGTTAGTAGTAGAGTACTCCCCTGAGTGTGGAACCCTAGACAGGACAGGATCTACCTTCCACTTCTTGACTACCTTGGAGAACAGAGCCCCTGCTTGCTTACCAGAGGTCCCACCCTGCCCTTACTGCTCACCTCTGTGAGGCTGGTAATCTTCAGGCCCAACTTCTGGTAGACCCTGAAATGGGCTGAAGCTGGGTAGGATGATGAGAGCCAGGGAAAAAAGAAGGATCTGGGAGGAAGCAAGAGGACAACACATGGGCTGTGGAGATAATAGAAAAAGGGACTATAGAGCAAGGTGAAAGTAAGGCATTTGGGACTATCAGGTAGGAGACGAAAGATGTGAGGCCAAGTGAGGTGGCTCATGCCTATAATCCTAGCACTCTGGGAGGTTGAGGGTGGATTGTTTGGGCTCATGAGTTCGAGACCAGCCTAAGCCAGAGTGAGACCCCATTTCTAAAACAACATGGCCGCAAAAGGAAAAAAAAAAAAAAGGAGGTTCCTGTGGCTCAGTGAGTAGGGTGCCGGCCCTGTATGCTGAGGGTGGCGGGTTCAAACCTGGCCCTGGCCAAACTGCAAAAAAAAAACATAGCCGGGGCGGTGCCTGTGGCTCAGTCAGTAAGGCGCCGGCCCCATATACCGAGGGTGGCTGTGTGACGCCAGGGCACTCTACCAAGGGCGATAAAGTGAGACTCTGTCTCTACAAAAAAAAAAAACATAGCTGGGCATTGTAGCAGGTGCCTGTAGTCCCAGCTACTTTGGATGCTGAGGCAAGAGAATCACTAAAGCCCAGTAGTTTGAGGTTGCTGTGAGCTGTGACTCTATCTCAAAAAAAGAAGAGAATGGGTGGCGCCTGTGGCTCAAGGTATATAGGGCACCAGCCCCATATACTGGAGGTGGGTGGCAGGTTCAAACCAGGCCCTGGCCAAAAACTGCAGGAAAAAAAAAGATGGGTGGCACCTGTGACTCAGTGAGTAGGGTGCCAGCCCCATATACCGAGGGTGGCAGGTTCAAACCTGGCCCCGCCCCCCAGCCAAACTGCAACAAAAGCAACAAAAAAATAGCTGGGCGTGGCTCGGCGCCTGTGGCTAAGGCACCAGCCACGTACACCAGAGCTGGCCGGTTAGAATCCAGCCCGGGCCGCCAAACAATGACGGCTACAACCAAAAAATGGCCGGGCATTGTGGCGGGTGCCTGTAGTCCCAGCTATTTGGGAGGTGGAGGCAAGACACTCGCTTGAGCCCAGGAATTGGAGGTTGCTGTGAGCTGTCATGCCACAGCACTCTATCCAGGGCGACAGCTTGAGGCTCTGTCTCAAAAAAAAAAAAAAAAAAATAGCTGGGCGTTGTGTTGGGCGCCTGTAGTTCCAGCTACTCAGGAGGCTGAGGCAAGAGAATCACCTAAGCCCAAGAGCTGGAGGTTGCTGTGAGCTGTGTGATGCCATGGCACTCTACCTAGGGTGACAAAGTGAGACTCTGTCTCTAAAAAAAAAAAAGAGAGAGAAGATAGATGTGGCTGAGTAGGAGAGCATCAGGATGGAAGGTGGTAGAAGGTGGTGGAGATGCAGATAGGTGGGAAGTAGACTAATAGTACCAAAACACAAGTACTGGTCTGGGCAGCTTTGTTGGAGGTTTGAGCAACGAGTGTCTGTAGCTGGCGGAGCTGAGTCACCAAGGAGCTGAGAAAAGAGGAAAGAGGAGTTAGTATCTTCTGGGAACCAGAACCCAAGAATGGTGGCCATGTGTGCTGCACTCTTCCCACTCCACAGGGAGTACATGCTGTACTTTCACTCACATGTTGTGCCTCTCCAGCTCTTGGACTTTTTTCTGTAGTTGCTGGTTCTGTGCAGAACAGGCTGCCACCCTAGAGAACATGGAGAGGTAGGACAAGACTCAGCTATCTGAGTCCCTTACCCTACCTGCCTTGGTGAGGAAGGGGGGTCCACAGGAAGTCAGAAATGTGAGCCCAAACATACCTGACCTCTAGCCCATCGATGTACTCTTTCTTCCGCCGCCGACTATCCTGAGCTGACTGCTTGTTACGGATTTTCCTCCTGATCTTCTTGAGGACCCTCTCCTCTGCCTAGAGTCCCAAGGAGTGTCAGTCCTGGACTCTTAAACTTCCCCAATGCTTCCCCTGGAATGATGGCTCCTAGACATCATGGGGGAGCTCCTGGATTAGGATACCCTTAGGGGAAGTGTGTTACCTTGGTGAGAGGCAAGTGACAGGGCAGAGAAACCCCCTCCTGCCCCAGTAGACGCTTCTCCTCATCTGTCAGGAACAGCTGGGGGGCAGGGTGGGCAGGAGAAAATGAGAAGGGAATGAGGAGAGGGTCATCTCATTTCCAGCACCGAGGCAGCTTCCCCTGCATGCCTTCTGGAGAGTGTTAGCTGTTTGCACTGGGGAGTAATTCCAACCATAAGGTTAAGTGGGGGCAGAAACCTTAACTCAGACAGGAACTAGATCAAATCAGAGGGACCCGGTAAGGGTGAGAAGGGACAAAGATGACAGTTTTGTCACATCCTTCACCCAGAGACTTAGGCCCTTGGTACTTTGAGCAAACCAAGGAAGAGTGGGTAGCTGCTGTTCACCCACAGGGAGCCCCCAGGGGCAGTGGCCTGTTCTCCTCTAGGGTCTGAGCTCCACTTGTCAGACAGGCTCGGCTCCCTCAGACAAGGAGCTCTCCAAGGGTAGCCAGACTTCTCACAGCAAGTCACAGCAGAGTACGGAGAGAGTAAGATAGTCTCTGCGGTTAACCTGAGCCCATCAGCCAAGTAACTTGCCCTTTTCACCAGTATTTCTTTTTTTTCTTTTTTTGAGACAGAGTCTCACTTTGTCATCCTCAGTAGAGTGCCGTGGTGTCACGGCTCACTCCAACCTCCAACTCCTGGGCTTAGGCAATTCTCTTGCCTCAGTCTCCCCAGTAGCTGGGACTACAGGCACCTGCCACAATGCCCTGCTATTTTTTTGTTGCAGTTTGTACGGGGCAGGGTTCGAATCCACCACCCTCGGTATATTGGGCTGGCGCCGTACCTACTGAACTATAGGCACCGCCCAACAGTATTTCTTTTTGAAAGATTTGTGCTTTACCTTGTGACTTAAGAATTTGCTAAATTAGTGGCTCGGCACCGGCTCAACGGGCTAAGGCACCAGCCACATACACCTGAGCTGGCGGGTTCGAATCCAGCCTGGGCCCGCCAAACAACAATGACGGCTGCAACCAAAAAATGGCCGGGCGTTGTGCCGGGCGCCTGTAGTCCTAGCTACTTGGGAGGCAGAGGCAGGAGACTCGCTTGAGCCCAGGAATTGGAGGTTGCTGTGAGCTGTGATGCCACAGCACTCTATCCGGGGTGACAGCTTGAGGCTCTGTCTCAAAAAAAGAAAAAAAAAAAGAATTTGTTAAATTAGGCTAGACACAGTGGCTCACGCCTATGATCCTAGCACTCTGGGAGGCTGAGGCAGGTGGATTGCTTGAACTCACAAGTTAGAGACCAGCCTGAGCAAGAGCAAGATCTGATCTCTACTAAAAATAGAAAAACTAGGGCAGCCCCTGTCGCTCAGTGGGTAGGGCACCAGCCCCATATATGGAGGGTGGTGGGTTCGAACCCAGCCCCGGCCAAACTGCAACAAAAAAAATAGCCGGGGGCGGTGCCTGTGGCTCAGCATGTAGGGCGCCAGCCCCATATACCGAGGATGGCGGGTTCAAACCTGGCCCAGGCTGAACTATAAAAACAAAAAAATAGCTGGGCGTTGTGGCGGGCGCCTGTAGTCCCAGCTACTCTGGAGGTTGAGGCAAGAGAATTGCCTAAACCCAAGAGCTGGAGGTAGCTGTGAGCTGTGTGACGCCACAGCACTCTACCTAGGGCCATAGAGTGAGACTCTATCTCTACAAAAAAAAAAAAAAAAAAGCCGGGCATTGTGGTAGCTGGGACCTGTAGTCCCAGCTACTGGGGAGGCTGAGGCAGGAAGATCGTTTCAGTCCAAGAGTGTGAGGTTGCTATGAGCTACTATACTGGGTGCTCTATCCAGGGTAATAGAGTGAGACTCTGCCCCCCCCCAACAAAAACAATACTGACACAATGTTTTTTTTTAGTTTGTTTTTGATTTTTGTTTAGACAGTCTCATTCTGTCACCCTTGATAGAGTGCTGTGCGAATCATAGCTCACAGCAACCTCAAACTCCTGGGTTTAAGCAATTTTCTTACTTCAGCCTCCCAAGTAGCTGGGACTACAGGCATCTGCCACAACACCCGGCTCCTTTATTTATTTATTTTTTTTTTGAGACAGACTCTCACTGTGTTGCCCTCAGTAGAGTGCTGTGGCATCACAGCTCACAGCATCCTCAAACTCTTAGGCTCCAGCCATTCTCTTGTCTCAGCCTCCCAAGTAGCTGGGACTGCAGGTGCCCACCACAATGCCCAGTTATTTTTTGTTGCAGTTCTCATTGTCGTTTAGCTGGCCAGGGCTGGATTCGAACCCACCAGCGTTGGTGTATGTGGCTGGTGCCAAGCCAACACCCAGATATTTTAATTTTTATTTATTTATTTATTTATTTATTTGAGACAGAGCCTCAAGCTGTTGTCCTGGGTAGAGTGTTGTGGCATCACAGCTCACAGCAACCTCCAACTCCTGGGCTCAAGCGATTCTCCTGCCTCCGCCTCCCAAGTAGTTGCGAGTATAGGCACCCGCCACAACACCCAGCTATTTTTTCGTTGCAGCCGTTGTTGTTGGGTGGGCCTGGGCTGGATTTGAACCTGCCAGCTCAGGTGTATGTAGCTGGCGCCTTAGCTGCTTGAGCCACAGGCGCTGAGCCTATTTATTTATTTTTTTAGATACAGAGTCTCACTTTATCACCCTTGGTAGAGTGCTGTGGCGTCACAGCTCACAGCAACCTCCAACTCCTGGGCTTAGGCGATTCTCTTGCCTCAGCCTCCCAAGTAGCTAGGACTACAGGCACCCGCCACAACGCCTGGCTATTTTTTGTTGAGTTTGGCCAGGGCTGGGTTCAAATCTGCCACTCTCAGTATATGGGGCTGGCGCCCTACCCACTGAACCACAGGCACTTCAAATCTGCCACTCTCAGTATATGGGGCTGGCGCCCTACCTACTGAACCACAGGCACTTCCCTCACCCGTCTATTTTTAGAGGTGAGGTCTTGCTCTTGCACAGGCTGGTCTCGAACCTGTGAGCTCAGGTGATCCACACATTTTAGCTTCCTAGAGTGCTAGGATTACAGGCATGAGCCACCTTGCCCAGCCCTATCTGGTCTTCTGGACACTCCTTTCTATCTATGATGACTATTTGGTGAAAGTATTACAGGATGACTCTAATAAAACCTCTGAGAATGGGGCCTTATCATTATTTATTTATTTATTTTTGAGACAGAGCCTCAAGCTGTCACCCTGGGTAGAGTACCGTGGCATCACAGCTCATAGCAACCTCCAATTCCTGGGCTCACGCGAGTCTCTTGCCTCCGCCTCCTAAGTAGCTGGGACTACAGGTGCCCGCCACAATGCCCAGCCATTTTTTGGTTGTAGCAGTCGTTGTTTGGCGGGCCCGGGCTGGATTCAAACCCGCCAGCTCAGGTGTATGTGGCTGGCACCTTAGCCCGCTGAGCCACAGGCGCCGAGCCTTTTCTTAGAGTTTTATAATTTTTTTTTTTTTTTTTGAGACAGAGCCTCAAGCCATCACCCTGGATAGAGGGCCGTGGCATCACAGCTCACAGTAACCTCCAATTCCTAGGCTCAAGGGAGTCTCTTGCCTCCGCCTCCCAAGTAGCTGGGACCACAGGCGCCCACCACAATGCCCGGCCCATTTTTTTGGTTGCAGCCGTCATTGTTTGGCGGGCCCAGGCTGGATTCAAACCCGCCAGCTCAGGGGTACGTGGCTGGCGCCTTAGGTGAGCCACAGGTGCCGAGCCAATTTATTTATTTTTTTGTCTTATCTTTTTTTTTTTTTTGAGACAGAGCCTCGGCTTGGTGCAGAGCCTAACACCATGCTATTTTTTTTGCTGCAGTTGGCCGGGGCCAGGTTTGAACCCGCCACCCTTGGTGTATGGGCCGGCGCCCTACCCACTGAGCCACAGGCACCTCCTGGAAGCATTAGACTTTTTTTTTTTTTTTTTCTGAGACATTGTCTTACTTTGTTGCCCCCAGCATGTGGTGTCACAGGTCACAGCAACCTCAGACTCCTGGACTCTAGTGATTCTCTTGCCTCAGCCCTCTGAGTATTTGGGACTACAGGCACCTGCCATGCCACAATGCCTGGCTATTTTTTTAGCGGTGGAGTCTCAGTCTAGCTCAGGCTGGTCTTGAACTCCATTAGCTCAGGTGATGCACCTGCCTCAGCCTCCCAGAGTGCTTGGATTACAGGTGTGAGCCACTGTGCCTGGCCCTTTGTTGTTGTTGTTGTTTTTTTTTTTTTTTGAGACAGTCTCCTCTGTTACCCTGGCTAAAGTGTTATGCCATGGCATCAGCCTAGCTCACAGCACAAACTCCTACATTCAAAGAGTCTTCCTGTCTCAGCCTTCAGAGTAGATGGGACTACAACCACATACCAAGACAATGCCCTGCTGATTTTTGTATTTTTAGTAAAGACAGGGTCTCAGTCTTGCTCAGACTGGTTTCAAACTCCTAACCTCAAGCAATCCTCCTTCCTTGGCCTCCCAGAGTGCTAGAATGACAGGTATGAGCCACCACACCTTGCCAGCATTAAACTTGTCCCTCAGCCCAAGATTCTGAAATGCTTGGCTTGGCCTGGCCTCTGGTCTTAGCTTCAACTACAGATTTGAAGAGAGGCTAGTACCTGTCCCTGACTTTTGAGCACAAGGAATATTTTTCAGGGTGAAGTTCCCTACTGTAGGACTCTGCCTAGCCAGCTTAGAAAATCCATCTAATGTTGATATTATGCTGCACTGTAGCCTGGACTGTGTGTCCTACAAGGCAAGTGTTTTCAATGGGAACTGCTGTGATTGCTTCTCTTCCTTCACCCTGTACCTAGTAACCAGT
Source organism: Perodicticus potto (assembly GCA_963574655.1). Taxonomy (NCBI): domain Eukaryota; kingdom Metazoa; phylum Chordata; class Mammalia; order Primates; family Lorisidae; genus Perodicticus; species Perodicticus potto. Next base: position 8,284 of record CAUYRH010076923.1, read on the forward strand.
TGGAATCCCAGGTGGCCTGTTCTATATCCATGTCCTGACCCAAGGCTAAGAAATAGCTCTGGCTAAACATACATTGCACACAAGGTCTAGGCTTTCTCTTGAGGCCTGTCCCCAGTATGTACCTTCTCTTTAACTCTCTCTGAGTCACCACCACCTTACTCCCGAGGGATCTCTCTTCCTTGTCTTTTTTTTTTTTTTGGAGAGAGAATCTCATTTTATCACCCTTAGTAGAGAGCCATGGCATCATAGCTTGCAGCAACCTCAAACTCTTGGGCTCAAGCAATTTTCTTGCCTAAGCCTCCTGAGTAGCTGGGAGTACAGGCCTGTCACAATGCTCCTGCTTTTTTTTTTTTTTTTTTTTTTTGAGATAGAGTCTCATTATGTTGCCCTCAGTAGAGTGCTGTGGCATCACAGCTCATAGCAACCTCGAACTCTTGGGCTTAAGCAATTCTCTTGCCTCAGCCTCCCAAGTAGCTGGGACCACAGGCACCTGCCATAACTCCCAGCTTGGTTGTAGTAGTCATTGTTTGGCAGGCCCCGGGCTTGAACCCACCAGCTCCCGTGTATGTGGCTGGCACCTTAGCCGCTTGAGCTACAGGTGCCGAGCCTCCTTTCCTGCTCTTAAAATTGCTCATATCTCCTCAGTCTTCAAGCCCAACGCCACAAAAAATGGGGCAAGGATAAGAATTCATCATCAATTTCCCCTGCTCTTCTTCACATCCTCTTTGCTGCCATCTGTGTGACTGAGTATTTGTCTATCAGGGAGCATTGGTTCTGGCTGACACCAAGACTCACCAGGGGTGCAGGATGCACTGGGGCTATGGTGCCTGCTGCGGGCAGGATGTGGGTGTGAGCATCAAAGGGCAGCTCGTTGACCATGCAGACATCAGGCACCACAAATGAGGGACTCCACTGATCTGAGGGAGACAAAAGTGTCTGGGAGAAAGGAGATGCAGGGTATACCCAGACAGCAGCAGGGGCTGGGTAGTGGCCCAGGTAGGGAAGCCCCTTATGCCCCCATGGCTAGAGCTGGACCAAAGTGCCATTGTTCACTTCCCACAAAGAACACTGACCTAGCTGGATGGAGATGAGCCCTACATTTGGCCCACCATCCCCTTGCATCCTCTTCAGGGCCCCTGCCTCATAGACAACCTCATAGAGGGCAGGGGAACTGTCTGGATGGCCAGGGTCCTCAGAGCCAGGAGATACTTCTGAACTGTACACCTCATTGGGATCAATAAAAAACTTCAGGAAATCTTCTGGTTCACTTTCTTGAAGACCCTATAGTAGGAGAGGGAAGAATTTTGACATCAGACCTAGATCCTTGATGCTTCAATTTCAATCCTTGCTTTTCTTGGCCATGGAGATATTATACTCGTCTACTTTGGGGGTCTCTTTTCAGGCCTTTCTCCAACTGAAGCCTTTAACACCCTCCCCATCCCATTCCTCACACTCACATGACCATGGCTCCCACTGGACTCCAAGCCTTGCAGCCCTGGTTCTTGTAGCCTAGTCCCTGGGATCTCTGGAGGGGGACAGTGGAGTCCCAGCTCCAGGAAGGATCCTGTTGAGAAGATATCTTCTGGGAGCTCTAGCGATGAGTCCAACAGGTTAGGGGCTTGGCAGTCCATGCTTCTGGGGGAAGGCACGTGGGACAGAGGGTTGCAAAAGGGATGATGGCTGCCCCTACCCCTCATAGCTTCTGGGTTCTTCCTCAGCTGTGCAGCACCCTCGCCTGCCTCGCCGGCAGCCTTCTCTCTCAGGTTCAGACATACCTGTTCAGAAGAGTCCGGGTCCGCCTTAGCTCGCCGAGTGCCCCAACACTAAGCCTTTTCTTTCTTCCAGGATATTGCATCCTGGACCCGCCCCGCCCCGCCCACAACCTTACACCAGTAGGGCGGGCTGCGCCTTGCAAGGAGCCACCGCAGGGCCACTGTGTCTGGGAGTCGAGTCAAGGGATGCACGTCCACAAGCGTAATTCGAGGACAACATGATTAGCCGCGCCCTTTCTGCCTCAGTTTCTCATAGAGACAGTAAATCTTCCTGAGAGTTCAGGGTACCCCTAGGAGTGGAAAGGGGTGTGCCTGGATCACGACGCCGAGTGCTCGCTCTCCTCCAGCCGCCAGGGGCTTAGCAAAGGTGGGCTGGGCCGGGCTAGACGTTTGCGGCCCCACCCACCCACCCCCAGATTGTGTATCCTGCAGCTGCGTCCCACCCGCGAGCGGGTGTCCGGCTGCGGCAGCGCCCTTGCTCTGAGCCTCAGACGGGGTCAGGCCCTGCTGGCCGCAGCGCTGGCTGGTCGGGAGGAGACCAGGCCGCCGACCAAAGGGAGAGCTGGAGGCCAGAAAGGAGTTGCTGGGAAGTTGCAAAACGTTCCCAGAATGTTGTGGAACAATGCACTCGGCGCCCTGCTCCAAGCACACCCCTTCCACTCCTAGGAGGACGCTGAACTCTCAGGAAGATTTACTGTCTCTATGAGAAACTGAGGCAGAAAGGGCGCGGCTAATCATGTAAGAGCGGCCGGTTTGCTGTCGCTCACCACGTGACCCCAAGCTCAGGGCACACACATTCCCCAGGCAGGGAGGAACCGCCTGTCCACTCAGGTTCGCGGCTGCGCCCTTTCTCAGCTGCACGAGCGGTGCGGCCACGGGTTAGGGTTAGGGTTGGTCCGCACCTCGGGCCCACGCTGTTGGAGTGGGCGGTCACACATCCTGGACTCTGTAAGCTCACGAAGGGACTGCAGCAAGTGAAAAAACTTTTTTGTTTGATTTGGGGATTTGTTTTATTGTTTGTGTGTGATTACCAGCGATATTACATGTCTAACATTTGTATAACTTGCAAAATGTTTTCATAAACATTGTTCCACAACAGCTCTGAGGCACATAGGGCAGGTAATTTTTTTTGTTCTGAGGAGGCAGAGATCTGTCACGAGGAAGAAGTAATACCAAAATTCAGAGTTTGGGGGTTTTTTTTGGTGGTTTGTATTTTGCTTGTTTTTTTTGTTTTTTGTTTAGCTTTGCTGTAATATCTGATGGTCCAGAAATTTACTTCAAGTAAAATAATAAAGTTGTAATGACAAAGGTATGATTTTCATCTGTCTCCCTTTGATATTTCAGATAAAGGGTAGCTGGGTGAGGAAACCAGGGAATTTTGGGGTGTGGATCCAGAATTCAAACTGGTAATCATTCAACTTGTGAAGATTTGAGTCGGGTAAGAATAAAGACAGGAAGGCTGGATGCTGTGGCTCACACCTGTAGTCCTAGCACTCTGGGAGACAGAAGTGGGTGGACTGCTTGAGCTCAGGAGTTCAAGACCAGCCTGAGCAAGAGAGAGATGCCATCTCTGAAAAAAAAAAAAATAGCCCACAGCCAGGCGTTGTGGCAAGCGCCTGCACTACCAGCTACTTGGGAGGCTGAGGCAAGAGAATCGCTTGAGCCCAAGAATTTGAGGTTGCTGTGAGCTATGGCCCCCTGGCACTCTACACAGGGTGACAAAGTGAGACTGTCTCAAAAAAAAAAAAAAATCCCAGCATCGTGGTGGGCACCTGTAGTCTCACTTACTCAGGAGGCTGAGGCAAGAAAATCACTTGAGCCCATGAGTTTGAGGTTGCTGTGAGCTATGATATCACAGCACTCTACCTAGCATGACAAAGTGAGACTCTCAAACAAAGAATAAAAGGGCGGTGCCTGTGGCTCAGTGGGTAGGGCACCAGCTCCATATACTGAGGGTGGCGGGTTCAAATCCTGCTCCAGCCGAATTGCAACAAAAAAATAGCTGGGCGTTGTGGCGTGCACCTGTAGTCCCAGCTACTGGAGAGGCTGAGGCAAGACAATCACCTAGGGAGGTGTTGGAGGAGTTGGAGGTTGCTGTGAGCTGTGTGACACCACAGCACTCTACCTAGGGCGGCAAAGTGAAACTCTATCTCTACAAAAAAAAAAAAAAAAAAAGAATAAAGACAGGAACAGGATCCAGTATTTACTGAGAAACTATTATATGTCATGTGGCTTACATAATTCTCAAAGCAACTCACAGTTGATCAAGTAAAGTTATGTAGGCTTGGTGTCTGTATCACAGTGGTTGCGGCGCCAGTCACATACACTAAAGCTGGCAGGTTCGAACCTGGTCAGGGCCAGCTAAACAACAGTGACAACTGCAACCAAAAATAGATAGGCATTGTGGCGAGTGCCTGTAGTCCCAGCTACTTGGGAGGCTGAGGCAAGGGAATCACTTGGGCCCAAGAGTTTGAGGTTACTGTGAGCTGTGATGCCATGGCACTCTACCAAGGGAGACATAGTGAGACTCTGTCTCAAAAAAATAAAAAAAAGGGCAGCGCCTGCAGCTCATCGAGTAGGGCGCCAGCCCCATATACCAAAGGTGGCGGGTTCAAACCCAACCTCGGCCGAACTGCAAAAAACAGAAAAATACCCGGGTGTTGTGGCAGGCGCTTGTAGTCCCAGCTACTCAGGAGGCTGAAGCAAGAGATCCCCTAAGCCCAGGAGTTGGAGGTTGCTGTGAGCTGTGTGATGCCACGGGACTCTACCGAGGACTATAATGTGAGACTCTGTCTCTACAAAAAAAAAAAAAAAATGTTAAGTAACTTTCTTAAGGCTACTTTGTAAGCTGAACCACCATCTGGATGCTCAAGCCCATGTCCTTCATACTATACTAGCTGCCATGCTGGGCTTTCTCAAATTTCCCAAGTCCATCTGTTCTGCTCATGTCTCTGCATCCTGCTCAATTGGTGAAGACACAAAGCAGACTTCCTAGACTGATGCTGATCTCTAAGGAAAGCAGAACTATTCTTGTTTAGATCTTTCCTAGAACAAGAAATGTGGTTCAATACATTTCAAAGGGCTTCCTGCAGGCAGTATGTACAGAGATGATTACATGGGAAATGTAGTTAGCCTCTTTTAACATTAGACCAGTAAGGAACCTCTGCGATCATCTCCTAGTTTGATTCCGTTTCCTCTCTGACTTACCAACCTCTACAGAGGAAAAATGACTTGCCTAAAATCACACATCAAATTGAAGTTCAAGAGATCTGTTGTATAACATGATTAATGTAGTTAATTGCAACGTATTGTATGCTTGAAAATTGCTAATAAAGGCTGGGCGCGGTGGCTCCCGCCTGTAATCCTAGCATTCTGGGAGACCAAGGCAGGTGGATTGCTTGAGATCATGAGTTCGAGACCAGCCTGAGCAAAAAGGAAAACCCCCTCTCTATTAAAAATAGAAAGGCGGTGCCTGTGGCTCAGTGAATAGGACACCAGCCCCATATGCCAAGGGTGGCGGGTTTGGACCCGGGCCCAGCCAAACTGCAACAAAAAATAGGCAAGCGTTGTGGTTGGCGCCTGTAGTCCCAGCTACTCAGGAGGCTGAGGCAAGAGAATCACCTAAGCCCAAGAGCTGGAGGTTCCTGTGAGCTGTGATTCACAGCACTCTACCGAGGGGGACAAAGTGAGACTCTGTCTCTAAAAAAAAAATAAAATAAAAAATAGAAAATTGAGGCAAGAGGATCGCTTGAGCCCAAGACTTGGAGGTTGCTGTGAGCTACAATGCCACAACACTCTACCCAGGTTGACAGCTTGAGACTCTGTCTCAAAAAAAAAAAAAAATTGCTAAGAGAGTATATGTGTATATATACATACATACATACATACATACATACATACATATATATATATATATATTTTTTTGTGTGTGTGTGTGTGTGTGTGTGTGTAGAGACAGAGTCTCACTCTATGGCCCTCAATAGAGTGCCGTGGCATCACACAGCTCACAGCAACCTCCAGCTCTTGGGCTTAAGCAATTCTCTTGCCTCAGCCTCCAGAGTAGCTGGGACTACAGGCACCCGCCACAGCTCCCGGCTATTTTTTTGTTTTGCAGTTCAGCCAGGGCCGGGTTTGAACCCACCACCCTCGGTATATGGGGCTGGCGCCCTACTCGCTGAGCCACAGGCACCGCCCTAAGAGAGCATATTTTAAGTCTCACCACAAATAAATGGTAAGTTTGTGAGTTGATCCATGTTAGCTTGATTAGCCATCCTGCAATGTATATATATTTCAAAGCTTAATGTTTTACATAAATATATATAAATATAGTATATATATTATATTTTACATAAATACATATAATTTTGTCAATTTCTTTTTTTTTTGAAACAGAGCCTCAAGCTGTCACCCTGGATAGAGTGCCGTGGCATCACAGCTCACAGCAACCTCCAATTCCTGGGCTCAAGCGAGTCTCTTGCCTCCACCTCCCAAGTAGCTGGGACTGCAGGCGCCTTCCACAACACCCGGCC
>CAUYRH010076924.1:0-24992 GCA_963574655.1 Perodicticus potto
GACGGGGAAAGACCGGGAGAGGAACGGAGAGAGCTTCTCTCTCCCTACTTGAAATCTCTCCCTCTACCAGGAGCTTTGGTGTTTTCTGTATTCTTTTCTGTAAATCAATTCTGTCTTATCACGGACGGGTGGGGGGGGGGGAATAATGTAATGAAGAATAATAAAATACATGTATTTAAAAAAATATATTTTAGAGCTCAACAGTGGTGATTGTTGCAACACAATATGATTATGTTTCATGTTACTGAACTGTACACTTAAATTGGTTAAAATAGTAAATTTTATGTTACATGCATTTTTCTATAATTTTAAAAAAAACCACCTGTAACTCCCTTTCATCTAGCAATAACTGCTAAATTCCTTAAAATGAGCTGTTTATCTCAGCTCAATTACAATCACCAATACATGAAAACAATGTAAATTCCCATCAATTCAAGAATGGATTAACAAACTGTGATATGCATACTGTGGAATACTGTTCAGCCATAAAAAATACGGTGACTTCATGTCTTTCATATTAAACGGGATGGAGTTGAAATACATTCTTCTCAGCAAAGTGAGAATGGAAGAGCAAATATCCAATGTACTCAATACTAACATGAAGCCAGTATATGATCTAATTCATGCCTACATAGGAGAAAAACTCATTTCAATTCCAGTTGGAGAAAGGAGGAATGAGAAAGATGGGAGAAGGTGGGGGGAGGGTTAGGATTCTCCCACTGAATGGGCACAATGTAGGAGTGTATGGCACACCTTTTGGGTGCAGAAGACAGCTGCAAGAAGGACTCTACCTAACAAATTCAAATATTCGATTTGGTCTTTTGTACCCTTGCATTACCTGAAATAAAAAAAAATACTAAAAATAAATAAATTCCTTAAAACGGCATCTAAAGTCAGGATCCAACCCCACATGCTCTGCAGGCTCTGCTCACAAGTCACATTACACTGCTTGCTATGTCCCAAATACAACACTTCCTGCCTCCTCCACAGCAGAGCACAGACCTTGTCTCTGCCTGGAGTGTCTTTCTCTCTGTTCAGGAAACAGTCAAGGGCAGCACATAAGAGGGGCCTTGGAATCGCACTGCCAAACTCTAACTTCCTGCTGACGACTGACTGGCTTCATCCATTACTACCTGACTTCGTAATCCTTAGTTTCCTAATCTGTAAAATGAAGACAACAACCCAGCAGTTATTGTGAAGATTAGGTGAATTAGCACATTTAAACACTTTGAATCATGCCTGGCGCTCACTAAACACTAATAAGTTGTCAGTCACCTAAGAATGTCTTATGAGTTTTTGTCCAGATTAATATGAGGGTTCATACAATTTGATTACATTGTTTGCATTTGTAAGGTAACATCCAACTTGCATTTGAGTCCTTCTCCCCGGAAGTGTCCTATATATCCTTACATTGTACCAGTTAGGCAAGAACTTATCGAGCTCCCTCTCCCCTTCTTGAGTTTAATTGGGTTTTTCTCTCACATGGGTCGATATTTGTTGATCTACTAGTTTCAACATAGTATTGAGTACATGAGTCTCTTATATTTCCATTCTTGAGATACTTTACTCAGGAGAATGTCTGTGTTTGCCAGCAAATCCATCCAGGGAAACACAAAAAATGCAAAGTCTCTATCTTTTTACAGCTGCATGGTATTCCATGGTACACATACACCAAAGTTTATTAATCTGTTCATGTGCTGATAGGCACTTGGGTTGTTTCCACATCTTTGTGATTGTAAATTGGGTTATTATAAACATTCAAGTACAAATGTCCTTAGGAAAAAATGATGTTTTTTTCTTCTGGGTAAATACCTAGTAATGGGATTGCAGGATCAAATGAGAGGTCTACTTTTAGCTCTTTGAGGATTCTCCATACTTCTGATTCTTAAGAAGCTATGTCTGTGATGGAATTAGTGTCTTCAGCCTTCCTGCTCTTCCCACCCTAGTCTCCCACATGCTTATATAGTTTCTTTTATGTACTTGTATTTCTTTTCAAGATCTGGTATCGTCATCTGTTTAAACGCATGATTTCTCCCATGAACTGTGAGCTCCTAGAGATCAGAAACTGTAATCTACCACAGTGCCTTGATGGTCCCAGGCAGGTGGCACACCTTGCAAAATGGTTGGTGGAGTCTGCTGGAGAAATGAGTCTACATTGTAGAGGGAATTCTTGCTGGAGTGCAAAACTGGATTAGGCACCCCTGAGGTCTGGGGGACTCCAAGTCTGAGGGTCCGAGATTTCCACATGTCCACACCAAATATCTGCACATCATCTGTGCACATTTGCCTCAGACAAGAATAGAAAGCACACCCTTCAGAGGGCCTGAGCTTATCTCTGCCATCCGTGTTTGCCAGCAAAGTGCAGCCCACACAATCCATGGCAAATGAAAATTCACATCTTTAAAAGGCTCAGGAATTTTAGCTCCAGATACAAGTTGAAATTACTGCTACAATTCATTGAAGAAATACTGATGAAGCATCTGCTTTGTACCAGGCAGTGAGGATATAGTAGTGAGCAAATCCATCCAAGCATCACCCTCCCCAATGCCCAAGGGGCCAGACTCTGCCCCATTGCAACTGAGACCCTGTGCTTCAAGTGACTTCATGTTCTTGAGGAAAGGATGGGGAGAGTTTCACCTACTAAGCTTATCCTCTTTACTTCAATGGAGTCACTTCAGTGGCGAGGCTGTTACCGGTACATGTAAAAAGATCTCCATTTCCAGCTTCTAAGGAAGAAGTGCTTCCCCCCCACCCCCCACCCCCGCTTACTGAAACCTCTATTCTGACATTACCTTGAACTACAGATAGAGCTAAGATTTCCATTCATCCCCTTACCCCACCCCACCCTCTTCACAGGATATGTTAAGCCCCAGGAAGAATGCCTTAGTAAACATCATTTTCTGTTTAAACTTGTTAATAATTGTCGAATTTGGTTTGGGGGAATGTTCTGTTATAATGGCTGTTAACAGAAGGATTTCCAACCTGTCAAGTACTCACACACTTCATAGGGAGGAAAATAGAGGTGCTCCAAGGCTGGTCCAGTGTATCTCTGTGGATTAGAAGTCTAAATAGAAGAGAATTGCCTAAAAGAGAGAATTTGGGGAGGGGAAAGGATAGCGAGACCAACATTCATAAGAGAACAAAGAAGAGAGAATTTCAAATTCAAGACATAGTGATACCTACTTCTTCCCAGGCTCTAGTCTTTTACAAATCCCCTGGGGATCTTGATAAGAGGAAGATCCCAATTGCATAGGTGACATTCTGCATTTGTAACAGGCTTCCAAGTGATGTTGATAACTGTAAGTTGAAGGATTCCACTTTGAATAGTGAGGTTCTACAGTAACTTTCCAGATGCATTAGCAACCATTGATTCATTCAACTTTCTATAAGATCATAATCAACTCCATTTTTTCTTTTAAAGAACTTTGGGGGAGATTTTTTATTTATTTATTTTTTATTTTTTTTGAGGCAGAGTCTCACGATGACGTCCTTGGTAGTGTTGTGGCATCACGGCTCACAGCAACCTGCAACTCTTGGGCTTAAGTGATTCTCTTCTTTCAGCCTCCCAAGTAATTGGGAATACAGGTGCCTGCCACAACACCCAGCTATTTATTGATTGTAGTTGTCATTGTTGTTTGGCAGGCCTGGGCTGGATTCGAACCCACCAACTCTGGTGTATGTGGCTGGTGCTCTAGCAGCTGAGCTACAGGTGCCAAGCCTGGGCAGGGGGAAATATTTTAAATATCCATTTCCTCAACTATAGCCCTATTGGGGTTGTCTAAAGGAAGGTCTATGGAAATAAGTCTCAAATTTTGAGGGAGCCACTTAATGAGAAAAACAAATTTTTTAAAAAAAATGGTTTGGGAGTAGGGGTAAGAGTGCTGCCTAAGGAAAGAAGCACAGTTAGGAAACACCTCCCCTTTCAGTTATTCCTTCACAGGCTTTCCCCAATCTTCTTGATCTAGACCGAAAGGTTTTGAAGGTGAGAATAAAGTGTAAAGTGAAAAAAGAATAAAAATGCCCCTCATTTTTCAAATTAAATAAACATCCCAAAGATGTAAGATAAAGTTCTAATTAGGTTTCACAGCCCCTAGGAAATCCCTCTTATTAAAAGATTCCAGTTGTGACTATATTTGTGAAATAAATAATAGCATTCCTAATTTAACATTTGTGGAAATCTGAATTGTCCTGAGTACTGTTAGATAACCCTGAATGAAAAATCTCTTTTATTTTTCCGTGAAATATTCAATACCTTTTAAACTCCCAAATCTAAGATTCTACTAAATGCAGACATTGCATTCCCCCAAGAATTTAGCTGACATTCCATGAAGCTTGAAGCCTTCCACACCCTGGCTCTCATCTCAGCCTCCCTCCCACTAAAATACTTGGACAGGTTGAAGCCAATGGTATAGGAAGGGCCTTCTGCTCTGCAGTGAGATGAAATATTCCCACTGCACTCAAGTGGTCCCCTGTAAAGTGGCTGGAGATGTGGCAGGCATCTACACTCATACCTACTCACAGGCAGGCACACAGCGGTGCCAAAAGAAACACCGTGGCCCTGCCTGGGGCCATTTCCTGTTCTAGTGTCACCTCGGGCCACACATGTGACGCAAGTCACAAGCCTGATCCCTGCCCACTGACCCCAGTTCCCTGCAGGGATCCCAAGGCAGCAAGTGTGGAAGCAGGAGCCCAGAGGCAGGGACAGTGAGACTGGGGGCCCAGCCAAGGGCACAGTCCCAAGAAGAGCCATACAGCCAATTAGTCCGGGAGTCACATGCCTATTGTTCTTCTGTGCTCACCGCAGGAACCAGATCTGCCAAACTGCTAGCCCACCAAGCAGAGCGACACATTCCAGAACTCTGGCTGCCTGCCAGGGCCGCCCTGCCTGAGAGCTCCCACCCCTGAAATCCAAACCTGGGGGCCGTTAAAACAGGAGCCCCGCCTGATCACACGCCTGCACTGCTGTGCTGGGGAGAGACCAGTGCCAGGGTTGCAGGCCAGATGCAGAGAAACAGAGGCCTGGGAGAGCAAAGCCCAAGCAGCTTGTGCACCCTCAGTGGCCCCAAGTGGCCCTGAGTTGCTCTGGGTGTCAGATGCCTCTGACTTGCTCAGGTACCAGTGCCAGGTGACTCAGGTGACTTCACCTTTTGACCAGCTTTGGTAGTGTCTCCAGTCTTATACCTGAAAGGATAATAAAACACCGCTGGGACACTTTTGGTAGTCTGCATTTGGGTTTTCTGGGTTTCGGGCTTTTTACCTCCCATCGACAATTGGTCCAAGACCCAAACACCCTAATTTCAGATAGTGCTGGCTGTTTAGAAGAAGCACATTTCCATTACTTGTAAACCTCTAGTCTGCTGTTGGCATCATACGTGCTAGTATAGACCTTCATCACTATTCAGGACACCCGGGAGCCCCTGAGCTGTGTGTCAAGAAAAACAGAAGGGGGCAGTGCCTGTGGCTCAGTGATAAGGTGCTGGCCCCATATACCAAGGGTGGCAGGTTCAAACCTGGCCCCGGGCCAAACGGCAACAAAAAATAGCCAGGCATTGTGGCAGGCATCTGTAGTCCCAGCTACTCAGGAGGCTGAGGCAAGAGAATCGCCTAAGCCCAAGAGCTGGAGATTGCTGTGAGCTGTTGATGCCACAGCACTCTACCCAGGGTGACAACTTGAGACTCTGTCTCAAAAAAAAAAAAAGAAAAGAAAAGAAAACTATAAAATGAGAACAATGATTCCTTGAGGGTTTCCAAAAGGCGACATTCCCCATGTCTCACAACACTGATTCTCCTCTCCCTTCTCTCTCGTGGCACTCCTTGAATTTCTCTGAACCAAGCACAACAGGAAGAGATCCATCTGGTTCCCCACACTGACCTTCCCTTCTCCTCCCAAAACTCTCTCCACTAGTTGTCTCTGCTGCCTCCCAGGGTCTGTTTTTCTCCTTCCTGCCTCCTCCTGCCACATCCCCTAAAAACACTCAGTGTCCCCACATTCCCTCCATGTAAATGACACCCAAACCTACTTCCCCTACCTACATGTCCTCCCAAAATGTCTCATTGCAACTTGTAGGATGTATCCTCCAGGAATTTAAGGCAACAATTCAAACTCAGTACATCTGAGACCAAGTCCATCCTCCCCACAAACTAGCCCCTTCTCCTACTATCCTTCTCTCTTTCAGTGGCATTACCATTTCTCCAGCCAGATGGGCTGCTCATCCCATCTTCCCAAATCCTACCTCCAGTAGTTTCCCAGTAATGTGAATTCCTCCTCTTATGCTCTTCCCTTCTTTTCTATTCCTGCTATGCCCTTCCAAGCAGACTCAATGCTGCCTGCCTAGACGCCTAGACAGTCTCCTAACAGTTCCCTATCTTTATGAATCAGCAAACACTAAAGCAGAATTGCATCTTAGAAAATACCATATAAGTTTCCTTATTCTTATAGAAGAGGCCCAGGAAGTGGCTTCACCAAGCTTCCATGGGTGTTCAAAGTATTACTCTCATCTGCCCTAGACATCACTACTGATTATCTAACTCAAATATTGCATTCAAGACTCTCTCCATAGGATTAGTCTAGTGAACAGTCTAGTCTGTTCAACTATGCTGAACTTAGTTATCCTTTCCTGTCTTCATGCTTTGCCCATTTTGCCTCTTTTCTCTGGAATAATTTCTGACTCACACTACTACTCTCCCCTTTCTCCACCACCAGTCAAATTCTCCTGGGGTCTCACTACTTCAGGTAGCCCACTTTGATCGTCTCCTGCTCCTGGCTTACTTCTTTCTTTCCAATTTGTATGCTTTTTATTTCTTTTTCTTGTCTAAGTGCTCTGGCTAAGACTTCCATTACTATGTTGAACAGAAGCTGTGAGTGGGCATTCTTACAGCTTCTCTTCAGTATAGTAATGGATGTGAACCAGATCTTAGGGGAAAACTCGGCTTGTCTCCATTGATTATGGATCTATGCCTTTGTACAAATGGCCTTTGTTATATTAAGGTAACTTCTTTCTGTAACTATTTCGTTGAGAATTTTTTATCATAGATAAATTCCTAGAAATATACAACCTACCAAGACTGAATCAAGAAGAAATAGAAATATTGAAGAGACCAATAACTAAGAAAAAGATTAAATTTGTAATCAAAAACCTCCCAACACAGAAAAGCCCAGTATTATATGACTCTATGGATGAATTCTACCAAACATTCAAAGAAGAACTAATATCAATCCTTCTTAAATTCTTCTGAAAAATAAAAGAAGGAACATTTTCAAACCAGTTTTATGAGGCCAGAGTCACCCTGATACAAAAGACAAAGACACCAAAGAAAACTACAGACCAATATCTCTGAAGAACACAGATGCAAAAAATCTCAATAAAGCACTAGCAAACTAAATCCAACAGCACATCAAAAAGATTACACTTCATGGGGCAGTGCCTATGGCTGAAAGGAGTAAGGCGCTGGCCCCATATGCTGGAGGTGGTGGGTTCAAACCCAGCCCTGGCCAAAAAATGCAAAACAAAAAAAAAATTATACTCCATGACTAACTGGGACATAGTCCTGGGATGCAAGATTGGTTCAACTTGCACAAATCAATCAAAGTGTGATTCACCAAATTAACAGAATGAGTGATTAAAAGCACACGATCACATGATTATCTCAAAAGATTCAGAAAAAGTATTTCCCAAAAGTATTTACCTTCAAATAAACTTGTAAAATTTAATTAAAACCAAAAATATAAAATACTCTTCCTTTATTCAAACTCTAGTAATGCTTTTCCTTGGGAAAGGTGCTAGAATCGGGAGCAATGAATTGAGTTGAATAGAATGAAGATAGCAAAAAGAGAACATTAAAAGGTCCTGTTAGTCTCTCTTTGGAAATGTTTTCCAGTTGACGAATGCAGATGTTTATTCCAAATCCATTTCAAGCACAAGCAGACATTTCAGTCTCTGGCCTGCCTACTCTCTGGCTTCCTTACCCACTGTGTAGAACATGTGACATTGCAAGCAAGGGACAGCATGACATTCGTTTACTTCAAGGTCAAAGGTATAACGGATTTGTCATTAAAGTCCTCAGTAAACCCACAAAACAGTCCTTTTTCTTTTTTTTTTTTTTAAGGAACATCAAATAGTTTAATGTAGTCGGAGGTATAAACAAGAGAACAGATGTTAACTTCTGGTGATGTCAAGACAACAATAATTTTTTACCTAAATTTTGTTCTTTCTTTGTTTTTTTTACATAATCCGTTTCCAAACATACACAAAAAATATTTAGGACAATCTAGAAACTAATAATTCATCTTAAACCTATGTCCAAAAGCAGATCCAAGGGAAGAGTACCAAAATTTTGAATGGCTTTCCCCTTACTTCAGCTCTCTCTTTACTTTGTTTGAGGCTCATTCCAATTTTTAAAAATGGGCCCAGATATTACCTGTACTTTCTCTTAGAAAATAATACTGTTTTTTCTTTAAAAATAAATAAATAAATAAAGCCTTCTGGGAATACACTTTTGGAATTATAAGAGCTTTCTTGGTCTATAGAATAGACCACTGCAGCTATGCTGATGAAAGAAAGTCAACTGCCTGGTCTAAACAGTCCTTCCACTTTCACATGCTTTGTGAAAATATTTCAATCAACACAGAAGTCTGCACATACTCTTTACAAGTCTGAATTACCCCCATTATAACATTTATATTGAGGAAATAGGAGCATCATCTACTCTAATAGACCAACATGGCTGTAACCATTTTAAAAATATGTATGATCAGCTTGCCAAAGCTCTGCTTTTATTTAAAACCTAAATACCAATAGAACTATTTTTAGCACAATACCCTATTATCAGTTTGGGCACGAGCCTTAACATAAAGATCAAAGTACAAATCAGACAATGCAGAATGCAAACTGACACTTTCTACTTTTACAGCTAATGATAGATCCTTGGAGTCATCCCATGATGCCTTCAGTTGCAATTTTTTATACAAAGATTACCAGACTACATGAGTAGTTTGAAAAACTGAAATGTTTATTCGAACTCTTTTGCTTTCTAAAGAAGCACAGTTTTATTAAGATATAATTTATATATCATAAAATTTACCATTCTAAAGAGTATAATTTAATGGTTTTTAAGGTTCAACCAATATACCACTATCTTATTTCAGAAAATTTTCGTCAGCTAAAAAAGAAACCTCATACTTCTCAGCAGTCATTCCCTATTTCCTCCGTTCCCCAGTTCCTGCAACCACTAACCTATTTTCCACATTATCTATGCACTTGTTTATTATGAACATTTCATATAAATGAAATGAGGGACCCTTGCCCTCATCTCAGCCTCTCTTCCCACTGAAATACTTGGACAAATTGGAATCATATAATATGCAGATCTTTAATCCAAAAATTCTAAATCAAAAACGCTCCAAAATCCAAAATTTGAGGGGTACTGATATGACACTATGAGTGGAAAATTGCACACACGACTTTGTGTACACAAACTTTGTTCCACGTACAACATTATTGAAATATAGTTATAGAAAATGCAGAATCACCAAAAAGAAAGAAAATTTAGGCCAGAAGATAAAGAGTCAGTTCCCAGGGAGGTTGGAAACTGTGTATTGCAAGGGGAAACTGGGGAAAGAAAAGGACTTTTCAAATAGAAAGGAAAAGAGAGAGAGAGAGAGAAGTTATGTAAGAAGTGAACTTAATATCTAGGACTGGGAGGTGACAGAGTGGAGCAGCAGTGTCCTCCACACTGGGCAGACCAGTGCCACTCAATGGACTCTTAGCCCAGAGCCCCACACACTTCAGACCAGGTATTCAAAGGAACCTAGTTACTCATGAACTCTGAGTTGGGTCATTTATTTCTTCCCTAAAAATCATCTTTCATGGCACCTCCTCCCTAGTGAAGCAAAGCTGTGTGCAAGCTCAGGCTGGCTGCAGCTGGCCTGTCAGGTACCTTTTAGGAAAATGAGAAGGTCTCTCTCACTGGTCTGTGTACAGCATCCCCAAAACACCAGCCCAGGGCACAGACACTCTTCACACACAGCTGCATGAGAGTTCCTTGTGGGGGAAGTTTAGAGAATGGGACAAAAGACAAACAGAACCAAAAAAGAGGGTGGGCAGGAGTGTCAGAGCCATGGAACTGGCCTCTGAAAGAGGGACACACTTTGTAGAGTGGGCAAGAAGGGAGCCACTCAGCAGGCACGGGGAATGGCAGGGGCAAGTACCCCCACGTTTTCCCTCACCACCTCAGCCACCCAGCACAGCCTACACAAGGGACACTGCAATGCCACCGGCGCTCTGGAGCACTCAAAATTCCTTTTAAATTGACTAAACCCATTACCTCTGAGAATAAAAAAGAGAGGAAGAAAGGAAATGTGCACTATGGATATTCAGGATTCCTGATACTTTATAAGTGAAGTATCACTAAATGTAATAGTCTGCATGCTTTTAACAATAAGAAAATAATTTTTATAATTTAAATTATAAACACTTTGGGTAAGAATTGCAAAATCTTGGATAATATGCCATCTAATTTAAACATATGTGTTTCTTGGCTTAATTAGGATGATCTTTTCAATAAATGATAGTGTCCATTGAAAAGAAAGAAAAACACCATTGTAAAATTATGATGAGTGAACAATTGGCATATAATTGGCAATAAAAACTATCATGCAAGGTAAATGAAGTTGTAGAAAAATCTCTAAAACTCATATTCTTTCATTAAACTGTAACTTATTCTGAAACACTTACCATGGCACCTCTGGGCTGCAGGAGAGAACTGTGACATGGCCATCCATGTCAGAGATGGAGCAAGGAAAGACTGTGGGCCTGAGGGCCCTCATGTTGGGGTTCAAATCCCTTCTAATTTACTAGGTATTGGGTAAATAACTTTAGTCAAGTTGCTTAATCTTGCTAAGCCTCAGTTTCTCCAGGTGTAAAACACTGTAACAATGGTACTTTATTCACCTCTCGTGTTTATTTCATACATTAAGGAAGAGCATCCAGAGGACGTACTGTGCCTGGTACTCACTCCATATTCTCCCTGGTTCCTGTCTCTTAGGACTGGAGTGGGAATTAAACAAGAAATGCCAAGCCCCTGGCACATAGTAGACATTGAATAACTGGTAGCTCTTATAACAAATAGGTGGTTATAAATAGAAAGGCATGGAATGGGAAGGACATTACAGTGCCTCCCAGGCCCATGCAGGACACCATCTCCCACTCCACATGGAGGAATTTGCAAGGAAATCTCAAGATGGCAGTTGGGAGAACCAAAGAACTGTTAAGCATGAGCCACGAGGACTGCACCTGACAGGACAGTCTCTCCTGCTTCCTTTGCAGGCCGGGGAAAATAATCTATAACTCAACCTCCCCGTTTGCTGCATGCGCCCTGAAAAAGACACAGCCCATGGAAACTAGTGTGGACACAGAACACTAACTGCCCACAGGAGGAGTGGCCACATGGAGTTTCTATCCGTACCCCTTGCATTTCATTACTCCCTCAAATTGAGGTGCGGACAATTTCAGATGGGTCTTGGACCCATGGCTCCCTCCTCCACCCAGCTATAAACACTCCCCCAACTTTAGTTAGAAATGTGTTTATTCAATCATTCGATATGGTGAGCTCATATTCCATATTTTCTTGTCCCAAGGCATGATCGTTGAATAAATAGGGAAAAATGGGTTTTCTCCATGAGAAAGCAAAGCGATGATCTTTTAAAACCCTGTGGAATTCACACAGCCAATGGTAGGTGGTGCAGCAAGAAAGGGGAAGGCACCCCCCATTCCTTGTGCAGACCTGTACTATGCAGGGTTAAAGGGAGAATGTCATTCATCACAGCTACATCAGCACATATGCCTGCATCTTTGCCTGCTGGCTTGTTGGGCTTTCCAGGCAAATTATCTGTCAAAGGCCTAAGCCCTGTCATTTTTCTGAAAAAATTGCCAGGGAGAAGGGAAAGAGTCAGGATGGCAGGATCTGTGATTGGTATTTGATGTTGGGGCCGAGCACCTGCTTCTAGGGGGTGCACTGTGACTGTGAGCGTCCCTCTTGCACAATCCTTGAGCTGACGTTGGAATGTACAGAAAGACAGTCAATAACCACAAAAAAGAGTTGGATTTCCATGAAAACGGGCTCTTCCAGCTTTCTGAGATATTTCTTTAGAAACATAATGTGCTACGGAGCATAAATAGCATTCATGGCTGTGAAGAATTGACTTTTCTTTGTCCCTCTATAGAAGCTAAAGCTACTCACAACATGAGAAGAAAAATGAGTGAGGAACAATTTAAGACAGCTTTGAAATGCCTGCCTGGGCTATTTTTACTTTTTCTCATTCCATTGAAACAAAAGGTTCTAAAAATGGACTTGGAGAAGCCAAGTTTTGATATGAACATTTGGTAAGTTCCTTGAGAGCAGGAGCCATGCAATATATTTCTCTGTGTCTACCCAAGAGTGACGCGAGCAGAAAATAGTCTTAGGAACCAGTGCCAAATGGAGGAGAGGGACTTGGATAGGAGGGAATTAATAGCTCTCAAGAAGGATGTTGCCACACAATTAATTTCTGACTCCACAACTTGCACTCATGGTTTGAGATGAGACTGATAGTATTGAACTATCTTTAAAGTCAGCAAACAGAAGAAAAGATAAAGGTTTACCTTAAAATACAAATTTCAAGCAAGTCCTAGTAAATATCCTCTAGGCCAAGGTCCCCCTCCTGTACTGAATAAAGTCCAAATTCTCCTGCAGTCTGCAGCTGGCCTGCTCACCCATTCCAACCCCCTTCCCAGAACGACAGGTTCACATTTGCTGAGCTTTTTCTCATACATGCCGGGCACTACTCTGGGGGCTTTGAATATACAATAGAACCTCTGTAAGTTGACAACCTGAGGGACTATAACAAACTAGCCAACATATAAAGGTTCCATAAAGACCTAGGCCTGCTGTACTGATAGGGACATGTAGTTCATGTCTGGTCTATGAAGATTAGGTCAACTTAAGGAGGTGGTCAGCTATGGAGGTTCTACAGTATTAATGTAGCTTCTCGTTTAATACTCTCACTAAGCCTTGGGGTAGGCACAATATTTGCCCCTCATTTTACAGAGATACTGGCCAACACCCAAAGGGGTGAAATCAATTTGTTCAATGTCACACAAAGCAAGGTAGGGGGAGAACCAGAGTGGGCTCCAAATCCACACATGCTAACTCTTCCGAGACTGCAGCTTTTCCAGAAAATCTGGCTCTCTCTCCCGACCTTTCTTTCTCTCTCTCTCCTTCTCCCTCCCCCACTGCTCCCTCAGGACAACCTCCATGCTCACCACCACCCTGGCTCACAGCACTACCCCTGCTCAGAGAGGCCATCTTCCCTCTTTCCCCTGACCACTCTTCTGAATATTGGCCTGAAAAGTCAACTTAGGAAAATTCTCCCAGGAGGCCTTTTGCTGTTAAGTTCTTTCAAGTTTCTTGCTTTTGCTCTGGACTCTGAGAATGAGGACTGTTTTATGTCCTATCAAATGCTTAGAAAGGTGCTAAGTATAAAGTGTTGCCAAGTAAATATTCAAGGAAGTGAAAGATGTAAGTGACTCCTGGTACCCCACCTCCCATCCACACCCCCAACTTCCCTTGTCCTCTCCCTCTGACCCCCAGGGCACTCACTCCCCTGCCAGCCCTGTGATGGTAGGTGGGGTCCGGGGATCAGGCTTTCTCTGCCCCAAGAGAGACAGGGTGGCCTGTGCTAAAATACCCAGATAAGGGGACCGCACGACCAGACCGGCCTAGTCCCACCCACAACAGCTGCTCTGGATAGGAGCCTGGACCTCCACAGACATGGGGGAAGCAAGAAAGAAACATTGCTGGGGCGTTAGTGTCCCTGCCGAGTGGCCTGGCCTCCCAGCAGCTGTGAGAGCTCCATTCAGCACAAACGCCATTTGGCTTTGTGGCACCTCTTTCCTTACAGAATGATCCTTGCTGGGAAACAGAAATCAGACCCACTGGGATCCTAACTGACTGGTGACCTCTCACTATTCCCTGGTGAGCCCCGCGAGCACGGCCAAGGTGGCTTCTCCAGAAACACCCAACTCTGCCCAAGGGAAGCGTTTGTTACCACAGAGCCGCCTTCTGTGCCTGCAGCTTGTGACTGTGCCACTTCAGTAATGCAAACTGCATCTGAGGGACGTCCAAATCACTCAAACACAATGATGAGTAACAAGATGTGTAATCAAGATGAGTAGCACTGGGGTTTTTTGTTGTTAAAAAATGAGATTCAGTTAAAAAGTGATTAAATTCTCCTGTATGATTCATAGAATGGCTCTGGAGGCGTTTATAAAAATGTTTTAAAAGGTAGCAGCTGTACGATCCAATATGCCTGGTGTCTCTTAGGTGTAGTTAATTGTAAGTGAAAAAAATATTTTTTCTTTTTTTTTTTTCTCTTTTATGATAAATAAAACTATTTAAATGGCTGGATGTAACAAGTAGTACTAATGTAATTATTATATTTAATTATGATATAGCTACACACCAATGTCTAGAAAAAATTGTTTTTTAAAAAGCACATCCTGGAATTTGTCCCATTCTTACTCAAACCTTCAGTCCCTTCTGTATGGAGTAGACAAGGATAATTCTATACTAATGTGACCAAGTCTGCAGAGTGCTATAAAGTTTTTTAGAAGTTTTATAGAAGTTAGAGGACATGGGATCATATTCAGAGTTTCCGAGGGTCAGAGAAGGTTCTGTGAAGGACTACATGTCTTCTTTCATGGATTACCCAGAGGGTGGCATTTCAACAAGTGGACCAAGTCAAGGAAAAAGGGCTGTCCCACAGAGGGGCTGGTGTGGTCTAAAAGGACCTGGGGTGAGACAGTCAGCTATAATGTAGCACTGGAAGGGTGATTGGGGTGAAGCCACCCATCTCTGCAGGTCAGCGCATTAAGAAGAGGCAGTGGGCAACCAAGAGCCAGTGAAGGGTCTTGGCCAGAAGAATCCTATGCTCAAAGCCAAGCTTGGGGTGACAAGGCAAGAAGCTACTTGCAAAGGAAAGCAGGGCAAGGGGCAAGGACACACAGCTGGGGGCAAGCATTGTTGTGGGCCAAAGGAGCTGACCCTGGGGTCTGGGTGACAGGACACAGAAGGGGAGGAGGAGCCTATTGGCAGAGTCAGCAAAATCCTCCAAGAATTCCACCACCAAGCAGTCATGAGAGGCATAGAAAAGGAAGGAGCCGATGAGCCTGAAGTCACCAGGCTACAGAGGATGTCATGAGAAGGAGCTGACTCAGCAAGGATACCATGAATTCTGCTTGGGATGCTCTGTTGGACAGCAACAAAGGGACAGCTGCTGGTAGCAAGACATGGCCTGGAGACAAAGCAGGGGTGAGTTCCCAGAGCAGACATGAAGTCACTGGGAAGGCAGGGGCAGGGTGGGAGAGGAAGGTTGCAACTCATCGTTCATCCAGCCCTGATTCACCCCACCCCCCACCAGCCTTGAATAGAACCTACTTGCCCCAAACCATTGTGTCCTAAAGTCAAAGTTCCCCAGCTTATCATGGTGCTGGACATATGGCCAGTTTTGTGTAAGAACACCTTCAGGAGCTTCTTTCTAGTCCTTGGTCCTCTCTATAGCGAGGGCAGCTAGTTAGCTACTGACAATCCACAGGAAGGAAGAGCTCCCTTTGTCCCTCCAGTTTCCCAGCCCAGCACATGTATTCATTACTATGTATTAGTAACATGCATATAAAACAAGAGGCAAATGTAGGGAATTCCTGAGGCCCATGATCTGCATACAAACCCCACAGTCATTTCCCCCACGCAGTTTACCTTTTCAAGGTAGAGTTCTTAGTGTTTCTAATCACTGTCAAATACTCGCTTGGCAATTACATTTTTATAAGAAAATATTTCCTAGATGGATGGCTTTCTGAAATGTGCTTGGACTTACAATAATGTAGGAATACTGGAATATGATTTTTTAAATGCATTTAAACCAAACCCACATGTTTCTTTTTCTATCCATAAACTGATGTTTCTACCGGCCCTCCCTTCCACAACTGACTGACCAAAGATGCGACACAGAAATGAGAGGGAAGAAAAGGATGTGTTTGGAAAGACTCATCCTCAGCTGTGTGCAGGAAGAGTTGGCTATTGCTAAGAAGTCATGAACCAGGAGCCCCTACAGAACCAAATATGTTGACCTTGTGCAGAGTTCTTTGTGTGCACAGAGTGAGCAGACAGAAACACAGGGTCTCAGGTCCGTCTCTCTCTCCAGGAGGGCGTCCCTCCAGCCCTACCCCATTCTGGCTCAGAGGACCAGAAGGCTTCTTCTACCATCCACCCTCTGGCCTGTTAGTCCTGTTTTTTCCCCCAGTTCTGTTTCCTAATTGTTATAATGATAACGTCAGAATAAAATCTACATCTCTGTTTCCTAAGTGGGTATCTCGATTCAGTATCCCAACAGTGTACCCTAATAGTTCCTTCAGTTTGCTACTTTGTTTTGGCATTTTTAACCAGGAAGGTTAAAAATAACACCCTGACTCCAACAAACCCAGTAATGGCATTTTGAGAAGCAGCAGCCCAGGGTACCCTCTCCAAATGCCAGCACCACATCTCCTTGATGGTACCAACAGAGAAAAGCCTAAAGGAAAAAGAACCTAGAAACCAGAAACCAAAAAACAGCATCTTTCCCTTCTTTCTGGGCAAACAAGTTCTCCCGCATAACAGCAGAAGCACCGCCCTGGGATTACTGAGTGCCATCCGCACATGGGCCGCAAAAGGCATTTTCACCTGGGAAAAGCCACTGCTTACACCCAGGGAGGACTTCTGTCAGAAAGGCAACAGAACACTGCTAGGTGGAATGAGATGGAAAGCTCTGTCATTCACTAGACTCAAATGTTTTATAAAAGAACGATAGAACTTACTAGCAGAGGGGCCCCGCTAAGGGAAGATTCTAGGTTCCACTACAGATAAATGGAAAACCAGGTACTGTTTAGCATATCCTAGTGCTGGAAGGATGCTGACTAGCCTCACTAATGCAGCTGCATAAGTTAGAGTTGATAAACCTATTTAAATTCAGAAAACAGAATTGATACAAGGAAATAACATGAACTCAAATTCATTTTCCTAAAATGAAGTGGATTGTTTTCAATGAGTATATGACAGGATATACTCATTAAGAAATTAAAGTATGTATCTCCAGTTGCCTTTCTGGGCCAGTGGGAATAAAAGTAATAAATGGTTTTGCTAAACATTATGATCATTTTCATGTTCTCTAGAAAATATAAAAGTACCAAGTTAAAAACAACTTTCATCTTGAATTACAATAAAAATTCATTAATTCAGACTCCACTGGTATAAAGTTTGTAATCTTTAAAAGAAAAAAAAATTATTATTGTATTAATAAAGTAAATAAAATCGGGGGGAGGGTTAAAGCACTTAACAGAGTGAATATACTCTTAGTACATTCTTAAGTACCACCCCAGACAGCTAAATACTAAGTTCCTGATGACATGACTAAGAAGCTGGTTATCCATCTTTCAGTCATTCAACAATCCTGTCATGCTAAGTCTTCCACGTGCACCTACGATTCAAGGAAGAGAGTGGCCCACAAGGAGCAAGGCTAGCTGCCCTCAGCTGTTTGATTAGTGACACAATGCTCTTAAATCCTATAAGTCAAATTTGCGCAATCATGTGTATGGAAGTACTAAATGCTATTCAAGTATTAACCAACTTTATTCACAAAATCCTAGTTATCAATGTTCTTATAGCAGCAAAGGTTCAGTCTGTTTCTAAATATTCTAGCATTCATATTTTTTCCTAATTTGGACAGAATTTTCCCTCTAATTAATTTTATTTCCCTCTGACAAAATTATATATCTATAAGAGGCAGAGATTCTGGGATCAAGTTATATCACTTTAAAGCTAAGGAAGCCAAAATCCAGGAAAATTAAATGGCCCATCCAAGATCAAATGACAAGTTGATAGCAAAACTAGAACAAAAACTCAGACATCCTAACTAGTCAAAAAGTCTTCTTTCTACATAACCAGCTTTCTACTGGAAAATTACACTGTGGGAAAATTCTTGATAATACAAATTACTTAGTAACTAGAATATATAAATCTCTCATGATCTAATAAGAAAAAGTCAAAAGATACATGAAGCCAGCACATGTACCCCATAATTGCACTAGTGTACACAGATATGATTTAATTTAAAAAAAAGAAGATAATGACAATAGTTGAAAGACAAGCATATTTAAATCCATGTGTTTGTGATGTTTAAAAAAATTCATAGCTATTCTCACAAAATGCTGAGAAACCAATGTATTAGTTTAAAAATTGGTAAAGGGGTGGAGCCTAGATGGTGGTCTACAGCCAGCTTTCCACAGAGGCTCCTGTCCAGAAAGAGAGTTAAAGGACAGAAATTTCACAAGAAAGCCAATGGTTCACATCTGAACTCAAAGACAAGGGCGAAGAATGCACATCAACCCTGCTGAAGTGACATGTGACCCCAAGGATACAAACAAAAGGTACAGAATCCATCGCCAAGCAGACGGGCGTCCCCTCCCCCATGAGAATGGCTCACAGTATACTCCATACCTCCATACAAACAAGCAAGCAGAGTTCAAATGTCCTCCCATTTTACCCCACAGGAGAGACCTTCTAAAAACCAGACTTCTTTCCCTACTAGGGTGCCATGGCACTCTCCTGCCAGACATAAAACTGTATAAAACTGTATATACTCTTTACATGCAATTTTGAATTCCTGACACTCCCCTCTACTCTCACCCCAAGGCCTAGAAGCCTGGCCCCCATAGAGACCAGATTCTTGGGCCTTTTCTTGAGGAGTATAGATGGGGCATGGACTGTTGCTGATCTGTGCTGACTTTCTGGCTGGGGAGTAAGGAGAAGATAATCAGCTGAGGAAGAGGCGGTACCCCGAGGCACCGGCAGCAGCGGGAAAGGTGACAGTGGGGCTCATACTCCTGGGGATATTTTGAAGGAACACTCCCAGTCTCTCTGGGCAACCCAGGTAGGCCGGGCAGCTTCTCTGGTGGCAGCAGCTGGCACAGAGTTCAGAATGCAGGCTCCCGGAGTAAAGGGTATGCCTGAGGCGGAACTGGCCTGGGTAGAGTGCGAGGATACTCGCACAGAGACAGCAGACACCCAGGGCAAGGCTGACGCAGAGGACTGCTTTACTGAACTTCAGATGCACCCAGCCCTGAGGGGATCAAAGCTGAGACAAAGGGGGAAAATAGCCAGGACAGAAACAAATTCAGTGCAATTGTTCTGTTCTGTCAACAATATCAATCAGGGACAGGGCTAAAACTGAGTGAATCGCCCCAGCCCCTATCAAGCACCCAAGGTTGTCAGGCCTCACCTCCCCCTGCCAAATAGTGACAGAGAGTGGGAGAGACTGGCGGCCTGACTGAGGAGACTCACATCTCCCTGTGACTCAGGCAGGCGATAACCCCTAGAGAAACTGCTCATTGCAGGGAACTAGATCACAGCCCTGCGGGTTACCAGGGACTGGGTGTGACAGAGGTGCAAAGTGGGGAAGGAGGCATCAGCCTTCCCAGACTAATTTACTTGCTTGGGGGGGGGGTGTCCATCTGATCTCACAGAGCACCAGAACGAGTTATACTAGAGTTGCCAGCAGACCTCTGCTATCTGGTTGCCAGAAACCTTTTGAACTCTCCCACCTGAGGCTAATGCTAACTGGGACAATTGATCAGGATCTTTTCAACTGGGCCAATCACCCGAGGACTATCCAAAGTGGTACCCTGGGTGTGTGGTAGTGGGAAGATTTGA
This sequence comes from Perodicticus potto, assembly GCA_963574655.1. NCBI lineage: Eukaryota > Metazoa > Chordata > Mammalia > Primates > Lorisidae > Perodicticus > Perodicticus potto. Next base: position 19,774 of record CAUYRH010076924.1, read on the forward strand.
TTTTCCTTTTCCAAATGTTGCCTGTGGAGGGCAGGGTGACTTAACTGCAGGTATTTCTCCACAGCTAAGACTTCAACCCAGAGTAACTGATTCTCTAGGGTAAAACATAGACCAGCTGAAAACAAGACAGAGCCTCTATACCCCACCACACCAAGAAGGTCCCCAGTTTCCCAGGCAGTAGCATTGTACAGGTCCTGGCAAAACTCTAGGGGAACAGGTACAGACATCAGTCCCAGCTTTCACGCAAAGTCCTGGCCAATCGCTACTCCTAGAACCCACAACCCAACTTATCCTTATCTGCTCATCTTGCCAAACGGTGCAAAATAATCATGGGGCGGAATCCAAAAATGCTCCGGCAACATGAACAACCAGAGCAGATCAACCCCCCTCCCAAGGAACATTTTGGCAGACACAACTGAAGATCCTATGCATAAACAGATTGCTGAGATGTCAGAAACTGAATTCAGAATTTGGAATGCAAATAAGATCAATAAAATAGAGGAAAAGTTGGATTTAGAAATTCAGGGAGCATTTCAAACATTGTCTCAAGAAGTCAAGGAATTCAAAGACAAAATCACCAAAGATCTTGACACATTGAGACAAGAATTTGCAGCCCTCAAAGATCTGAGAAATATAGTAGAATCCCTCAGTAACAGAATGGAGCAAGCAGCAGAAAGGATTTCTGATATTGAACACAAAGCTTTCGAACTCTCTCAAACATCCAAAGAGGAAGATAAATGGAGAACAAAAATGGTTCATTCTCTCAGAGAGCTCTGGGATAATTCGAAGAAAACCAATATTCACCCTATAGGGATACCTGAAAGCAACAAAGTGGCCTCACAAGGCACAGAGTCTCTTATTCATGAGATTATGAAAGAGAACTTTCCAGACATGCCAAGAGATTCTGAAATTCAGATAGTAGACGCTTCAGAACCCCAGCATGACTCAACCTGAATAAGACATCCCCTAGGCACATCATAATTAACTTCACTAAAGTTAATATGAAGGAGAAAATTCTGAAAACAGCCAGACGGAAGAAAACCATAACCTACAAGGGGAAGAATATTAGAATAACTGCAGATCTCTCTGATCAAACCTCTCAAGCTAGGAGAGAATAGTCATTGACTTTTAATCTCCTAAAACAAAATAACTTTCAACCCAGGATCCTGTATCCAGCTAAACTGAGTTTCATTTATGATGGAGAAATTAAATACTTTAATGATATCCACAAATTGAAGAAATTTGAACCACCTCTCCAGGATACTCTCAGACCTATCCTCCACAATGACCAGTGTAATCCTCCACCACAAAAGTAAACTCACTCAGAAACTTACAATCAAATTCCAACTTCCACAGTGGTGAAAGGTTCAAAAATGTCCACTGCACTTTTGAAAGGCTTATTAATACTCTCGATTAATGTGAATGGTTTAAATTGTCCTCTAAAGAGCCACAAGCTGGCTGACTGGGGAGATGTCAGGGCAGATGTCTGTTGTATACAAGAATCTCCTCTTACCTTAAAAGATAAATAATAGACTCAAGGTGAAGGGATGGTCATCTATATGCCAGGCAAATGGAAAGCAGAAAAAAGTAGATGTTGCAATCCTATTCACAGATACAATAGTATCTGCTGGACACTTCATATTTGTTAAAGGTAATACTCAATATGATGAGATTTCAATTATCAATATTTATGCACCCAACCAGAATGCACCTCAATTTACAAGAAAAACTCTAACAGACATGAGCAACTTGATCTCCTCCAGCTCCATAATAATTGGAGAATTTAATACTCCTTTAGCAGCACCGGATAGCTCCTATGATAAGAAGCTAAGCAAAGAAATTATAGCTTTAAACTTAACCATTCAACATCTGGATTTAACAGACATCTACAGAACATTTCATCCTAATTAAACTGAATACAGATTCTTCTCATTAGCCCACGGAACATACCCCCAAATCAATCACATCTTAGGTCACAAGTCTAACCACAGCAAATTTAAAAGAATAGAAATTATTCCTTGCATCTTCTTGGACCATCATGGAATAAAAGTTGAACTCAATAACAACAAGAATCTGCATACTCATACAAAAACATGGAAGCTAAATAACCTTATGCTAAATAATAGATGGACCATAGATAAGATTAAGAAGGAAATTACCAAATTTCTAGGACAAAACAATAATGAAGACACGAATTATCAGAACCTCTGGGATACTGCAAAGGCAGTCCTGTGAGGGAAATTTATAGCACTTCAAGCCTTCCTTAAGAGAACGGAAAGAGAGGAAGTTAACAATTTAATGGGACATCTCAAGCAACTGGGAAAGGAAGAACATTCCAACACCAAACCCAGCAGAAGAAAAGAAATAACCAAAATCAGTGCAGAGTTAAATGAAATTGAAAACAAAAGGATTATACAACAGACTGATAAATCAAAAAGTTGGTTCCTTGAAAAGGTCAATAAAATAGATAAACCTTTGGCTAACCTAACCAGGAAAAAAAGAGTAAAATCTCCAATTTCATCAATCAGAAATGGTAACGATGAAATAACAACAGACCCCTGAGAAATTTTAAAAATCCTTAACAAACATTACAAGAAACTTTACTCTCAAAAATATGAAAATCTGAACGAAATTGACCAATACTTGGAAGCACACCACCTTCCTAGACTAAGTCAGAATGAAGTGGAAATGTTGAACAGGCCTATATCAAGTTCTGAAATAGCATCAACTATACAAAATCTCCCTAAAAAGAAAAGCCCAGGACTAGATGGCTTCACGTCAGAATACTACAAAACCTTTAAAGAGAAACTAGCACATATATTACTCAACTTTTTCCAAAATATAAAAAAGAAGGAATACTACCCAACACATTCTATGAAACAAACATCACCTTCATCCCTAAACCAGGAAAAGACCCAACAAGAAAAGAAAATTATAGACCAATATCACTAATGAATATTGAGGCAAAAATATTCAATAAGTTCCTAACAAACAGAATCCAACAACACATCAAACAAATTCTACACCATGACCAAGTGGACTTTATCACAGGGTCTAAAAGCTGCTTCAATATATGTAAATCTAGCGGGGAGGAGCCAAGATAGCGGTCTGTAGCCAACTTTCTGCAGACGCTCCCATCCAAAAGGAGAGTTAAAAGACAGAAATTTAGCAAGAAAGCCAATGGTTTGGAACTGAGCCAAAAGAGAAAGTCGAAGAATGCACATCATCCCTGCTGGAGCGACCTGTGACCCCAAGGATACAAATAAAAGGTACAGAGCCCATCACCAAGGGGACAGGAGTCCCCTCCCCCATGAGAGTGGCTGGCACTACACACCATACCTCCATCCATACAAACAAGCGAGCAGAGTTCAGATGTCCTCCCACTCTACCCGACGGGAGAGACCCTCTAAAAACTGGACCTCCTTCCCCTACTAGGGTGCCATGGCACTCTCCTGCCAAGCATAAAACTGTATAAAAACTGCATATATTCTCTACCTGCAAGTTGGAACTCCCAGCATTCCCCTCCACTCTCACCCTGAGATCTGGAGGTCTGTCCCCCACAGAGTCCAGATTCTTGGACACTTTCTCGAGGGGTGTGGACAGGGCATGGGCTGTACTGGTCTGTGCTGTTTTCCCCGCTCAGGAGCGGTAGAGGAATGGTGAGCCAAGAGGTGGCCGAACTGGAGAGGCGGTCCCCTCAGGCACCAGGCAACAGCGCTGAGAAAGCTTTCCTAAAGTTCGGCTGCACCTGGCCCTCAGGGGATGACAGCTGAGACAAAGGGCTGAATCTCACAGACTGAGTCAGGACTATTAGCAGCCCAGCGTCTCTTCCACAGGACAGAAATTCTGCGAACTTGTTCTGTTCTATCAGCTTTTTCATCTACTTTACATGAATCAGGGACAGGGCTGAAACTGAGTGAATCGCACCAGCCCCTATCAAGTACCCAGGTTGTCAGGCCTCACCTCCCCCCTGCCAACACCAACATAAGTGGTGGACTGGCTGAGGAGCCACAGAGCCCTGTGTGACCTAGGCAGGTGCAAACCTCTAGAGCATCTGCTCGTTGGAGGGAACTGGATCACAGCCCTGTAGGGTTATCAGAGACTGGGTGTGACAGAGGGGAAAGGCAGGGAAAGAGGCATCTACCTACCCAGGCTAATTTACTGGCTGAGGGGGGCCTTCCTGAGCTCACAGAACCCTGGAATGAGTTATACTACAGCTTCCAGCAGACTCCTGCTATCTAGTCGCCAGAGAATTTTCAACTCTTTGATTTGAGGTTGGTATTGGCTGGGACAGTTGATTGAGACCTCTTCAACTGGGCCAATCACCCGAGGACTTTCCAATGTTGTACACTGGGTGTGTGGTAGTGGGAAGGTTTGATTTTCCTTTTCCAATTGTTGTGGAATCATTGTGGGGGTGTGGTGACCTAACTACTGGTATTTCTCCACAGCTCAGATTCCAATACAGAGCAACCAATTCTCTAGGGTAAGACAGAGACCAGCCGAAAATAAGACAGAGCCACTTAACCCCACCACATCAAGAAGGCCCCCAGTTTCGCAGGCAGTAGCAAAGTACAGGTTGGCAAAACTCTAGGGGAAAAGGTTCAAACACCACTCCCAGCTTACAGGCAAAGGAAGGACTGGTCAATCACTACTCCTAGAACCCCCAACTCAACTTATCCTTACCTACTCACCCAGCCAAATGGTGCAAAATAAATATGGGATGGAATCAGCGGAAAGGCTCTGGAAACGTGAACAACCAGATTAGATCAACCCCCCACCCCCGCAAGGAACACTTTGGCAGACACAAATGACGATCCTATGCATAAACAGATGGCTAAGATTTCAGAAATCAAATTCAGAATTTGAATTGCAAACAAGATCAATAAAATAGAGGAAAAATTGGAATTAGAAATTCTGGGAGCATTTCAAAAATTGTCTCAAGAATTCAAGGAATTCAAAGACCAAATGACCAAAGAATTTGACACATTGAGACAAGAAGTTGCAGCCTTCAAAGATATGAGAAATACAATAGAATCCCTCAGTAACAGAATGGAGCAAGCAGAAGAAAGGATTTCTGACATGGAAGACAAAGCTTTCGAAGACTCCCAAACCTACAAAGAGCTAGAGAAATGGAAGGCAAAAACGGATCATTCTCTCAGACAGCTTTTGGATAACTCAAAGAAAACCAATATTCGTCTCATAGGGATACCTGAAAACGA
>CAUYRH010076926.1:0-107772 GCA_963574655.1 Perodicticus potto
TTATATAATGATTAAGAAAATGCTATGAGGGCTATCTCTCACAGTACGATCAAAATGTTTCTGATTGTATATGAAGCACATTCTGCCCTATGATTGCACCAATGTACACAATTATGATTTAATAAAATTATTAAAAAAAAAGAAATGAAACTCCTAGCTAACAGCTATAAACTAACCTAGTGTTGTGAGGAGCTTGCTTTGCAGCCACAAAAAAGGCAAGTGGAGCCAGCAGCAGCCTCTTGGGCAGCCCTTTTATTTATTTATTTATTTTTGTAGATACAGAGTCTCAGTTTATCGCCCTCGGTAGAGTGCCGTGGCGTCACACAGCTCACAGCAACCTCCAACTCCTGGGCTTAGGCGATTCTCTTGCCTCAGTCTCCCGAGTAGCTGGGACTACAGGCGCCCACCACAACACCCGGCTATTGGGCAGCCCTTCTAGAGGGACAGATTTTTGCAGGTGGTACCTAGGCCGCTTCATGCCTGTCTTGGGGCTCCCTGCCGCTGGGAACACGACCCACCCCTCAAAAGCAATCGGTGTGGCTAGGTGTGGCCAGGACGAGCTGTCGGGGAGGGACAGCCACAGCGGGGTATGGAGAGGAAAATCACAGAGTGCCAGAGTGACCGTCCTCACGGGCAGTCACAGACCCACAAAGCCCTGGAAGGAGCCACTGAGATTTAATTGTGCAAACTCACGTGGCTGATGCCGACCCAGGAGGGGCTCCAGGGGTACTTTTCCTTTCTTTTTCTTCTCTCCTTTTTACTTGTTTCCCCTGACTGATGGCATAAAAGGAACGATGTGTCTGTCTGCTGCGGCCTGGGGACTTTCTTAGGGTTCTCTGTGTGGTGTTATTTGAAAAAGACAAAACCTCCAAACAAAACACAGTTGTATTAACACAAAAGTCCAACTCCACAGTTGAAATCTCCCTTTCCATTCCCAGGCACAGGTTTCCCAAATGAACCCCGGCTCATCTGTGCAAACAATTGGGTCCCCAGGGAGCTGCACGTGATCAGACCAGTGAGTGAAGGGCCCATGGGGTCAGTGCCCAGGTCCTGTGACCTCCCCACCAGCCCCAGCCCTGTGACCGGGAATGTGCGCTTTCTGTCTGCAGCCTGAGTCTCCTGCAATCACACGTGATGCCAAATGCTCGAAAACTCCAGGGCATGTCCACGTTATCACCCATACGGCCACTTTGGGTTTACAGCCCCGTGAGACTGCTCACTGCCCCCCCACACACACACACACGGGGTGCACAAACAGCTTCTGCTCAGCAAGTATGTAGGGGCGTGTGTGCACCCTTACATGTGCTTCTGTGCATCTGTTCTATAACGTTTTTAAAGATCCCCCAAAAAGACATCCTTCAGCTGCTAGAATTCAGAAAATAGGTAGAACCAGGCACAAGGACCTAAAACAGGCACCTTCAGACAAGGCGGAATCTATGCAGATGCTCCAGGTCAAAGTTTTGGCTGAATGAAAGGAAAGTTGGGGAAGGTCTAAGCTAAATTTTATATTAACCAGGTAACGTAGTGCAGCTGGATGGGAGCTCATAACGGCAGACACATCCTGAGGTTGTCACAGAAAACCTGAGGATTTTCTTGTTTTTGATTCTGGAACCTTCTGGAGGCAGAGGCCTCTCTCTTGGATAAAATCTCAGTGTGTCCCCCTGAGACTCCTGTATCTAGGGGCATGGGAAGTCAAGCAGTGGGGTTTACAGAGTCACGGGAGAAGCTTGAAGAGTTTGAAAAAGTGAAGAAACGTGCAAATTTCCCTCAGTCCTTGTTCTTTAGGTGTGGAAATGAAGGTCCCAGATTAAACTCAGCTCCAAAAAAGAAGGGACTGGAAATTTCTTTTCCTTAATATTCTGAGCCCAGGAAAAGGTTATCTGGTGGATGATTCCCAACCCCCCCCCAATCAAACTTTTGGGTTGTCCATCATACATATGCTTTAAAACAGCAGAAGTTCGGCTCCATGGGCCAATGCTTCTCTCATGGCCTGGCTTCCCCAGGTCGGTGGCCACTTGGGAAATGCCCCAGAGGAGACACAGGTCCCACTGGGGCTCAGCCACCGTATACGAGAATGCCCTCTGCAGGGCCTCCCCAAACAGGGCATCTTGGCGCAGGCGGAGGCTGCATAACAGCTTTATGCCCACTATGGGCACCAGGCACCCTCCAGAATAATCCCAGGGTCAAGACTGCAGAGTAGAGTCCTGGATTCTGAATTAGCAAGGAGGGGATGCGCCCACTGGCCTCCATTCTCTCTCTTAGATGCTAAGGGCCCAGGCCAGGGGGCAAAGCTTAGGCAACATAGGGATTATCTGGTTTCCCTGTCTCTCTCCCCCACCCCACCCTACCTCTCCTTGTTTGTCATAAGCAATGCTGTTGTGTGAGACTGCTCTGCCTGTGGGGCCCATGACCTTGCCTCCTTGATCTGGCTGCATCCCAGTGGCCTTGGCAGAACTGACGGTCTCTTGGTCCCCCTCACTGTGCAGCTTCATTAGCAGGCCTCTGATAAGCCTTGAACAGAGTGGCCAATTCATGACCACCAGGAGAACATTTGCTTTGCTCTTTACCAGAGCCTCAGAGTCCGCTTGGTAACCTGGGGCTGTCGTGGGATGCATGGCTCAGGTTTACACATTTGCTGCTGCTTCTCCCAGGTCTTCTCCTGGTTTCCTGTTCTATCACCCTTGTCTTCTACCTTTCTCCTCTTAAAATAAGACTTCTCTTCCTCCATGATATTGAAAGATGGCAGATATCTGAAGGGAGCAGCAGAACTCACTTGAAAACAAAGACACGAGGGAAGAAGGAAGCTACTAAGGGCCAGTGGAGAGGGGCCAGGACAGCTGGGGTGAGCCCGACGCTGCCACCATGGAGTTGCTTCCCCTCTCCTTGCCCCAGTTTCCTCATCTGTGATAGGATTAAATAGGCTAACTCTTAATAGATGGGTTTGTTGTAACACTGAACATGACAAGGACCACCACAGAGCTTTTCATATTTACGTGGCCGAGATCTGTAGACTTCTATCAGTCCACAGAAACTTCTCTGGTGGAAGCGATACTAACAAACAAATGGGCATTCTCTTTATGCTAATAAAGTGGTTACAAAACACTATTGGAAACCTCTCCAGGTGTAGTGGTTGCAGGAGGAAACCTGATTTCTCCCTGTGGGTAGGTAGGGAGCAGGTGCAGGGGATGGGCCTGAGCCATCATGGGAGGATAACAAGAGACCCGAGTCAGCCTTCTGGAGTGTCTAAGGGAGAGGATTATTTGCGATTGCCCTGATTTGCATGCATCATGTTCCCTAGAGGAGATGCTTGGCCAACTCTTGAGAGCGTAGAGAATGTTTTAAATGACAGATTCAATTCTACATCCTAAACATCATTCAAAAAATGATCTAAACCACTTTTTGAGGGCAGTGGGTTTCCTTTGGTCAAGCTCTGGGACTGACCCTCTCAGAGAATGAGCTAGCAGGCAGCTGGGTAACTTAATCAGCAGGAACCTCTATTACCTACCAGCCTGCTCTGCTACCTAAAACGCCACCAGACAGGGCAACCACTCTGCTCTGGGTCCTCCGGGAAGTCAGTTAGCCAGAGAGAAGGGCCAATATCGATTATCAATGGCTGCGATACTCAGGCCTGCATGGGGAAAATCCTGGTTTTTTAAAAATACATGCATTGCTCTGAAGCTTGACCTTTCCGACATATCTTAGATATCTTTCATTTTGGCATACATAGATTTCCCATATGTGCTTTTTTTGGTACATAGAGGAAGAAGGACGACCCAGTTATGAGTGGTCAGGCAGCAGCACAGCAGCCTGTATGAAAGCGAGCTTTCCATCACTAAAGAGGCCCACGCAGACACCAGCCACCTGTCACTCCAGATGAGCAGTGCATGAGCTGTTCATAATACAAGAATAGTAGTCAACTCGTAGTGAGCAATCACTGTGTCCCAAGCACCATCCCAAATACTTTACATGGGCCGTCTCCCTACGGACACTATGAAGTGGGGGTTATTATTACTCCCCTAGAGCAGATGAGAAAATGAAGGCTCAGGGAGATAAGAAACTTGCCCAAGGGCATAGACCTAGTAAGAGGCAGAGCCTGGATTCGAACTTGGTAAGGGTGCCTCCTGCAGCCTTAATGCTGTAACACTCACCTTCATAGGAGGCCTGCGAGCATCCTTCCATCTGTGGGGTTCAGTGACTCCACCTTCACCAATGGTGGCTGCCATGGGTGTTCCTGTTGAGTTGGACCTGACTCACTGGCACCTTCCTGTGCTAAGCCAGAGTAAGGTCGAGAAAAGATGCATGGCTTTGAGGGGTGTGCGTCTCCCCTGGAGGAAGAAGACAGTAGGAATGTCCCCTCTCGGGCATGACTAGCCCAGGAGGGGCAGAAACTGCCATTTGGGTGTGCCTTCCAACCGATACCCAGGGCCCAGTCCAGGGACAACAGAGAGTCCCCAGGGCTTTCACAGTCCTTTAGGGGCTACACCGGCCCCCATTGGGTATTTCGACTTGGTACGTCCTCTGGTTTGTGTGCACGTGAGCCTCAGATCCGTAAGGAGATGAAACCGTGTGAGGCCTGGCTCATCTTGTCTTGGCAGCTATTGCCTAGAAGCCAGTCAGCACCTGGAATCCCTGGCCTGCTGAGAGCTGGTCCCTCCAAGGCCAGCGTGGCATCTGCAGCTCCAGTCTTTCCTGCTGATTGGATTTCATCACAAAGGCTCCCGGGTCCCTTTTACAGAAAGGGTTAAACAAAAGGTAGAAACAAATTTCTGGGTACAGGTTTTCAGGCTAACAACAGTTTCACAAGGTACCCTTTATTAAATACCTGTGATGTGCCTTGACCTTGACAAAAGTGTGACCTCTATGTCACTTCTGGTGCTGCCACTCCCCTTGTTCCAATCCAGTTCTTCCTCTTTCTGACAGTGTGACTGACCTTCACAGTTTACTGAACCTTTCTAGGTCACACCTCTTTTTTCACCTATAAAATGGGACTAAGCATAGTCCCATTTTCATCTTGTTCAGAGATTAAATAGGACATATAAGACACTTGCCATAGTATATGGCACTTTAATAAACATTATCTTCTATCATTATTAGCATCTGACTTGTTATTAGCAATCGTTGACTAGGCCAAGATTGTTATTATTCACATTTTATACATGAAAAAAGTAAATAACAGACAGGTACAATAAACTGTCCAAAATTAGACAGCTAATAAATGATGGAGCAGGAATTTAAACCCAGGTTTTTTTGCCTTTAAAACCCACACTCTTGAGGCCAGGTGCAGTGGCTCACACCTGTAATCCCAGTACTCTGAGAGACTGAAGGGGGAGAATCCCTTGAGCTCAGGAGTTTGAGACCAGCCTTAGCAGGTGGAAGACCTGATCTCTACTAAAAATAGAAAAATTAGCCAGACATTCTGGTGGGTGCCTGTAGTCCCAGGTACTTGGGAGGCTGAAATGGGAAAATTGCTTAGGCACAGGAGTTCGAGATTGCTGTAAGCTAATGGTACTCTAGCCTGGGCGACAGAGTGAGCCTCTGTCTCAAAAACAAACAAATATGTTCCAGCTCCCTCCATGTAAACATGAAAGAGGTAAAGTCTCCATCTTTCTTTGAGGCTGCGTAATATTCCATGGCATACATGTACCACAATTTATTAATCCATTTGTGGATCGAAGGGCACTTGGGTTTCTTCCATGACTTAGCAATTGTGAATTGAGCTGCAATGACGGTGCATCTTAGAAGGGTACAGGCGAACCTTACTAATTGCAGGATACAAATGTCTTCATACAATAACTGAGAAAATGTTATCAGTTTGTTGAAAATAGTTCAGATTGTATATGAAACCAGCACATTGTACCCCTTGATTGCACTAATGTACACAGCTATGATTTAATAATGAAAACAATAAAAAAAAAATAAACTAACTAACAAATAAACAAATAAATTCCTCTTACCTGTCAACTAAACTGCCTCTAGGGAATACTAGAGTGTAATTTAAATATTCAGGAATTTCTTACCTTGTTTCTAGTCATTGATGTTATACTGGAACATCAGATATTCCCTCTTACTGGAATAGGCTGCTCATGTGCAAAAATTGCTTAAACTGATCGAAAGGTCAAGGGCCTAACCCAAGGAATTTAAATAATAAATCTTATAAAGGTGCAGATGGTGGCAGATGTGTATGGAAATGTAGTGCAGTTTTCTGGGGATACTCAGTCTGGCCAGGAGGCCCACACCCCTCCCTGGCCTGCCACTAACCTGCCGTGTGACCCCGTCAGTTACTGGCCTTTTCCCGGGATTGCTGGCCTTATTTATGAGGTTGAGACTTGAGGCCCTTCATGAGGCTTACTGACTCAATGAACTGTCCTATTCAGTCATGCAATCAACAACTTTGACTGACCACCTGCTGTGCACCAGGAACCAGTTTAGGAGCTGGAAAGGCAACAGCAAACAAAATAAAGACGTGGTCCTCAGCTTCAGAGAGCTGGAGTGGGGGATGGGGAGAAGCAAACTGACAAGGACCGCAGAACCGCAAGTGCCCCGGAAGCACAGGGCGCAGCACCCAGAGGAAGGCTCTTGACCCAGCTCAAGGGGCCAGGCAGGGTTTCCTGGAGGAGGGGACATTTCTGCTGAGAACCAAGGGGCAAGTAGGAGCTCGTGTGGTGGGGGTGAGGGAAGGGGCTGGGGGAGGAGGGCGCAGGTGTGTGGATGTGTGGGCCTGGGACATTTGAACAAGCCAGTCCTGTTAGTGTGGCTGCGTCTCCAAGGGTGAGGGGAGCAGAGGCTGACAGGAGGCTGGGGGATGGCGAGCAGGCAGGACCTGACTTCATACCAGACCTCGTCAACCCTGTTAAGTTGTTTTATTTGATCTTAAAATTGTTCTTGAGCATCCCAAGGGTTAGGCTAACTTGATATTTAGAAAGATCCCCCCTGCCTCTGTGGAAGAGACTAAATCAGAGGTGGTAAGGGAAGTGGGAAGAGTGCAACAGAGATGGGGATGTCCCTGGCCAGGAGCACAGGCTCTGGGGCAGTTTAGACCTGGAACAAGCAAGGTTTGACCTGGTGGCTCAAGTGACAGAGCATTAGCAGGGAGGCACTGGGCAGAATGTGCGCGCAGGCCTGTGGCTTGGCCACATCCACGATCCTGGGCAGGGTTTTCCTTCCCTTAACCAGACACGTGCTCTGCTGGAGGGTCAAAGCTCTCTCCAAGTCACCGCAGTCCCTCTGCATGTCACCCACGGCTCAAGCCCCACCCTCTTGTCCAGCCCCTGAGTTTCTCATCCACCCCTCCGGTTGCTGACTGGTCAGCCCAACTCAGCCATCTCTGGGCACCACAATCTCAACGTGTTCCGAGGGAACACCCACCTCTCCCAGCCCCACCGCCCTTCCCTTTGGTACCCCCCCATTCCTGCAAACAGCACCCTCTCCAACCAACCTGCCTCCAAACGCAGGCTGCTTAGGCCGCAGGAAGCAGCGTGTCCCCTGCAAAATCACAGTGTGCGCCTGAAACTTTGGGACTGGCCTGCCAGCCTGTCGCAGGGAGTGGTGGGGAGACAGCAATTATCCGCCTTCGAGACTCCACCTGTGCTCTTAGCAGGAATGTTGCTTTCCTTGGTGTCAATACAAGCCGAGGGTCATTTTTCAGCATTTGCCAATGGCTGTAATTGCATAGGCCAAGTAGCTCCCCAGAGAATTCCTGCAGTTCCCCATTCTTTCTTCCCGGACAGTGCTCTATAGCTGCACCCCAGGCCATGGATCATGTTTTTCACATAACCCGTTAATTACTAAATAAAACAACCCAGCTTTCAACCTGATTAGCCCAGATTAATGGCCAGCAGCGGGTTTCACACGCCTGCACAATTTATCACTGAAAAGAACTGTGTCTTTAATGATCTAGCTACCTGGCCTGGCAGGGCGTGCTCAGGCTGTGGGCCTTCTAGAGGAGTTAATTGCTCTTCTTCGTTTCTGACCTGGAAAGGCCCAGGTGACAGTTCCCATTAGCCAGGCTTGGCCTGCCCGATGACAAAAGATGGCAGGAAGCCCTTCCCTCCCATTTTGTTCGGAAGACATATGGAGGTCAGGTGTCCCCAACCCCAACGCCCACGCTGCCAGCTGAAACAGGTTGAATCGACCTGTAAATGTATGTATTTTTCTGTCCCCTTCTGCTTTTTCGTTCTTCCTACTTCAATATGTTGAAAGAGTAAATAATTTTTGGCCTTGTTGGATTTCTCCAAGAGCGGTAAAAATAAGAAAAATGTTATTACCTCTGCTTTCTTTCTGTTGCATTTCAGCATGCTTTGGCTTTTTCGGAGAGACAGAGCGAGAAAATGTCTGTAATGATTTATCCCAGAAAGACCCTTTGATTAATAGGCTCACCAAATGTCAGAACCAGTCCCAAGCATCTGACCGAACTCTTGTATTTTCCAGACAAAGGCTCTGCTGAAGCCCAAGAGAGAAGGAACTGAATTATCCAAGGGAACATGCCAGGCAGGGGCAGCGCTGAGGTTTGCCGGGTCTGTGTTCTTTCCAGCAGCCAGCACTGCCTGGGGCTGGCACGACTTCTTATTGGCTAATTATAACAGTGCCCCCACTTATTGAAAACTTACTATGTTTCAGACTTCTGTCTTTTTAATAGTCACACACTCCATGAGAGAGAAACTCTCCCCATTTTTCAGGCGAGGGAACTGAGCATCTGTTTTGTGCCCGAGCAGTGCTGTCCAGTAGAACTTTCTGCAGTGAGGACACACTCTCTCTCTGTGCTGTCCCACACTGTGACCACCCCTCTGGTGCGGCTCATGGGCATTTGAATTATGGCTACAGTGGCTATACTTTCGAATTGTACCTTTCTGTCACCTAGAAATATAATTGATTTTCTTTTCTACAGTTGATCTTTATATGCTGATCGTGTATCCTATAAACTTGCTAAACTCATCGATTAGTTCTAAGTTTCTTCATTAATAAAATTTATTTTCTAGAGCAGCAGTTCTCAACCTGTGGGTTGCGACCCACAAGAACTGTATTAAAGGGCCGCGGCATTAAAAAGGTCGAGAACCGCTGCTCTAGAGCAATTTTACACATACAGAGAAATTGGGCACAAATACAGAGATTTCCCATATTCCCCGCAACCCAACCTCGTGCACCTTGCACCTGGTTTCCTCTACTGTAAATATCTCAGATCAGTGCAGTAGGTTTGTTACAGCTGGTAAACTATATTGATAGAGAATTACTGCCTAAAGTCCATAGAGGCTTCCGTTCTTGTGTTGTCAGTGCTGAGTTTTAAAAAATGAATAATTCCATGTACCCATCATCATAGATGAGTTTCATGGCCCTAAAAATCTCCTATGCTCTGCTGATTCACACCCCAGGCAACCCTTTTCACCATCTCTACAGCTTTGCCTTTGCCAGAATGTCATAAAGGAAGAATCACGTAATATACAGTCTGCTCAGACTGGATTTTTTCAATTAACAACATACATTGAAGTTTCCATCATATCTTTTCATGGCTTGATATCTTCCTTCTTCTTTACCACTCAATAATAGCGTTCTCCTGACTCATTGTACTACAGTTTCAATACTAAGGACATCTGGATTGTTTCCAAGTTTGGCAATTATGGATAAAGTTGCTATAAATTTTCATGTATAGGACTTTGGGTGAACATAAATTTTTAACTCATTGGATTAAATACCAGCAAATGCAATCGCTGTATTATATAGTAAATTTTGTTTAGCTTTGTAAGAACCTACCGAATTGTCTTCCAAAGGGGCTAAATCATTTTGCATTCCCACCAGATTAATGCGAGTTCATGTTGCCTCACACCCTTACCTGCATTTGATAGTGTCAGTGTTTTGGATTTTTGCCCTTCTCATAGGTGTGTAGTAATGTCTCATTTTTTAAAAATTCCCTAATGATGTGTGATGCTGAACGTCTTTCATGTGCTTGTTTGCCGTCTGTGTATCTTCTTTGGTGATGTGCCTGTTCGGGTTTTTTGCCCATTGTTTAATCAGGTTGCTTATCTTCTTATTGTTGAGTTTTAAGAGTTCTTTGTGCACAGTAGATTGGATAACAGCCCTTTCTCAGATGTGTCTCTTGCCAATATGTTTTCCCAGTATACGGATTTTTTTCTCATTTTCTTGACAGTGTCTTTCACACTGCAGAAATTTTTAATGTAACAAAGTCCACCTTATAAATTATTTTCTTATGGATTGTGCCTTTGGTGTCATTTCTAAAAAGTCATCACCAAACCCAAGACCATCTAGACCGTCTCCTGTATTATCTTATTAGGAGATTTATACTTTTTCATCGTACATTATATCTATAATCCATTTGGAGCTAATTTTTGTGAAGGATGTAAGCTCTGTCTAGATCCATTTCTTCACATCTGGATGTCCACTTGTTCTAGTACCATTTGTTGAAAAGACTATCTTTTCATACAGGCATGGGGGCTCACACCTAGAATCCTAGCACTCTGGGAAGCTAAGAAGGGAGGATTGATTGAGTTCAGGAGTTCCAGACCAGCCTGAGCAACAGCAAGACCCCTGTGTCTACTAAAAATAAAAAAAAATTAGCCGGGCATGTGGTGGGCACCTGTAGTCTCCACTGTTCAGGAGACTGAGGCAGAAGGATCACTTGAAACCAGGAGTTTGAGGTTGCTGTGAATTAGGCTGATGCCAGGACACTCTAGCCTGGGCGATAGTGTAAGACTGACTCAAAAAAAAAAAAAGAAAGAAAGAAAAGACTATCTTTCCTCCATTATGTTGCCTTTGCACCTTTGGCAAAATCTGTTGACAATGAAAGTGTCTATTTCTGGGTTCTTCATTCTGTTTTACTGATCAGTGTGCCCATTCTTTCACTCATACCGCACGGTCTCGATAACTAGCTTTATATTAAGTCTTGAAGTCCGTGTTTATCCATCCTCTGTCTTTGTTCTTCTCCATCAATGTTGTTGGAAAGAACTGACATCTTACAATATTGAGTTCTGCTATCCAGAAACATGAAATACACAATTATTCAGAGAACATCATTATTCCAAACCAAAGAGACTAGCAGACGAAGGGTAGTGGCATTTACTTTTCCTGTGAAGCAGATTCAGAGTGACTACAGTGCAGTATCTCATGGTCACAGGGTTTGATTCTAAGAGTAAAGACAGGTGGGCTGGGAAGAGATGGTGTGGGGGACACAAGAACGGAATAAGCACAGTAGTGGATATGTTGAAGGAGCTTTTGAAAGTCCCAGATTTGGGCTGGGAAGAGCCACAGGGCACACCTGAACCTCAGCTCAGCTTGGATGAATCAACAAGCCAGGTCCAGGGCAGACAGGCAAGGCTGGAGGCCAAAGAGGGTGAGAGGCGGAATTCAAGGCTCCAAACCCCTCATTTAGGCCAAAGAGGGTGAGAGGCGGAATTCAAGGCTCCAAACCCTCATTTAGGAAAATTCTGAGGACCGTTTGCCAGATCTTAGAGCAGGGGTCCGCCAACTACAGCCCGTGGGCCACATGCGTTGATGTGAATTGTATTTGTTCCCGTTTTGTTTTTTACTTCAAAATAAGATGTGTGCAGTGTGCATAGGAATTTGTTCATAGTTTTTTTTTTTAAACTATAGTCCGGCCCTCCAATGGTCTGAGGGACAGTGAATTGGCCCCCTGTTTAAAAAGTTTGAGGATGCCTGTCTTAGAGGATATCTCTTCACCTGTTTCTGTTCAATCGTGACACAGTCTCAGCCTTGATCAGAGAGGGGAAAGTTAGTGGATGCCGTAAATAAACCTCTCATCGTTGCCAGGCAAATCCAGGACCCTCCACATCTCCCTTCCGGCCCTCACTGGGGCCTGAGCCCACCTGCATCTAGGTGCTGTCTGGCCCCCCTAGTAGTTCTCCATTACACCGGTGTCCAGATTGGAAGGCCCCAAGACTTCAGTTACTTCATCCTTGCCCTGCATTTTAAAGACGAAGAAACCAAGGGAACAACAGCCCCTGGGCCACATTCGAGACATCTTATTTATGTATTTATTTATTTATTTTGAGACAAGTCTGCAGTGCCGTGGCATAATCATCATAACATGCACCTATAGTCCTAGCTACTCAACCAGGATCCTCCTGGTTCAGCCTCCTAAGTAGCTAGGACTATAGGTGCATGTTACCACATAACACTAACTTTTTCTATATTTTTGTAGAAATGGGATCTTGCTATATTGCCCAGGCTGGTCTCAAACTCCCCAGCTCTAGTGACCTTACTGCCATGGCCTCCCAAAGTGCTGGGATCACAGGCATGAGCTACCAAACCCAACCCATCCTCTTATTTTTAAGGTCAGTACTCCTTGGCCTCAGGTACCTGAGAACAGGACTAGCAGGACTTCACAGGCCCAAAAAGGGAAGGGAGATGGGCCAGGAGTGTGCCCAGGACCCACTTTGGCACTGGGAGCAATTTAGCTTATGCCTGAAGAACATTTCATCCAAAGCAATACCCAATTCTCAGCCTAAGGGAACAGGAGCAGAGAGGCTTCTTAAGCCCCGATCAATGTCTTTTTCCCACAAGGAATGAGAAAATAAAAACCGTGTTGAACCCTCTCATGCTGCTAATGAAAAGGAGACAGGGCTGGGGCGGGGGCAGCCAGGGAGCATGGGTGGGGGCATTTTCCATTGAACTTTTTCTGCTTATGCAATAGATCTTCATTATGTACACTGTCCGGTGGCTCCCCAGTTCCCCCAGGGAGATGCTTAATGACATAAATTGCTTAACAGGCGATGACTGGTGCTCCCAGGGAGCTGATGGAAGAGGAAGGCAGCCTGCTTCTGTCTCCTGGTTTAGTGAGTTTCCTTTCTCACAGCTGATGTTTCAGATACTGGCCGGTCAGAGAGAAAAGGCAGCTGGCTCCCGCGTTTGCTCTGCTGGAAGGCCGGCCACAGGGCAGTGTGGCCAGCCACTTGCCCTCCTGGAGGGAAAGCAGGCCTCCATTTGTGTGCACAGATCCTCTATCTGGGCACACCCTGTCTAAGGCTCCACCTAGGAGTCACATTTACTTTCACTCTATTTACCAGACACATATATTGTACTCACCGTGTGCCAGGTAATATGCCAGGTGCTCTACAAATATTAACTTAATCTGCTAGAGAGAGGTACAGAGTTAGGTACATTTCTAAGCTCATTTTAAAGATAAGGAACTGAGGTACGGAGAGGGGTGGGGAGGTGGGGTCAGATCTGCCCATCCTTGAGAACACGGTGGCTTTCTCACACTTCCTCCCGGCTTCTGGAGCCAGGCCTGGCCTCATCGGTTCTCTGCTCTCCCTCCAGGCCCCGCCTGCACCGCCTCCTCTTTTTCCTGAGGGCCCTTCCAGGCTACATGCACCCCCCCCCAGCTGTCTTTGCCCCTCTCAGCCTGTATCTGAGGCTCTACTGACCTCCCCTCACGTACACCCTCATACACAAATGTCCAGAGAATCCACTGTCCATGATTTTTGTCCAAGATTACAGATCAGGAAGAGACATTTTGCTTTTAAGGAAATGACCTGAAAAAATATAAAGGATTACATGCAGAGATATTATCCTAAGGTTCTTTATAAGACTGAAGAATTGGGACTAGTCTTGAAGGAGTCTCATGCAACCATTAAAAATGCATATTTCTGGAAGCCGTTAGTGAGCGTGTGTTAAGGGGCACATGGGACTCACATCACGTACAGCACAGTGAGCGCTCTCATCAGTGGGAGTGGGAGGGAGGCAGGGGTCTGTGATGAGAATAGCTTATCACGGACATTGTTAAAGAACAGCATTCCAAAGGCGGGGGTCCAGGACTGACCCCACCAACTTGTTTTATATTTTCTGTTGTCCTGCTATAAGCAAATACATAAAACATCAATGGGGTCAGTCCCTGACCACCCCCTTTTGGGGGATATGACTATATTAAGAATTGCTGTGCTGTGGTGATGATAAAAAAGCAGACAGGGGCTCGGGGCCTATAGCTCGGTGGCTAGGGTGCCAGAGCTGGCAGGTTCAAATCCAGCCTGGGCCTGCCAAACAACAATGACAACTACAACAACAAAATAGCCAGGAGTTGTGGCAGGCGCCTGTAGTCCCAGCTACTTGGGAGGCTGAGGCAAGAGGATCACTTGGGCCCAAGAGTGTGAGGTTGCTATGAGCTGTGACGCGATGGCACTCTACCAAGGGCAAGATAGCAAGACTTTGTCTAAAAAAAAAAAAAACAGACAGGTTTTAGCTAATTTTATTCCTGTTTTAATATTTGCTGCAGATAATCCACCTCCTGATCACCAGTACTTGAGGCTGACTACTCCTATCACACCTCCAGCCTTGGGACTTCCCCGCTACCATTTGTCCATTAAATGTCACTTAATGCATCATTCTATGTGTCTTCCTTGCAGGACTTCAGGTGTTCTGAGAGAATTTCTCTAATGGTTAAGAATGGGAACATTCTTTCCTGTGTTTTTTGGCCATTGATATGTCTCCTTTTGTGATGAAAAAGCTTTGGGTTGTTTGCTTTTTAAAACCGCTTTGTAGGCCAGGTGTAGTGGCTCACGCCTGTAATTCTAGCACTCTGGGAGGTGGAGGCAGGTGGATCGCTGGAGCTCACAGGTTGACACCAGCCTGAGCAAGAGCGAGACCCTCTCTCTAAAAATAGCTGAGCATTGTGGCGCGTGCCTGTAATCCCAGCTACTCAGGAGGCTGAGGCAAGAGGATCGTTCGAGCCCCAGAGTTTGAGGTTGCTATAAGCTACGATGCTATGGTACTCTACCGAGGGCGACAAAGTGAAACTCTGTCTAAAAAAAAAAAAAACTGATTTGTAGAAGTTCTTAATGTGTTCTGAATGCAAATTCTTAGTGGTGCATTTTAGCAAACTTCAGTTTGTTTTTCATATTTAGAAGATTCCTTTTAATGAGCAGAAATTTTTACTTTTGATGATGTCCAATTGATTAATTTTTAAATCTCATGGTTACTGCCTTTGTGTACTACTTAAGAAAACTTGGCTTACTTCAAAATGCCAAAAGTATCCTACCTTTTTTTCTAGAAGACTTAATTGTTTTAGCTCTAAGTTTGAAGTCTACTATCCACCTCTATTTTTGTGAATTGTGTGAGCGAGGGGTTAGTGTTTGTTTTTCCCTGGACACAGGAATGCCTAGTTATTCCATCATACTCGTTGAAAAGACTTTTCTTTTGTTATTGATTTGCCCTGGTGCCTTCGTCAGACATCAGTTGATTGTATATGTGAGATGTTTCTGAATTCTGTTCTCTTGATCAAATAATTCTGCCTATCCAATATATTGCTATAGTAAGAAATTTTATAGTAATCAAGTAATTTTGTAGTCTGAGACTTTTAATATGTGTTCTTTTTGAAAGATGGCTTTAGGTAATCTAGGTTCTCTGAATTTTAGAATCAACTTTCTAATATCTAAAAATATGCTTGTTGAGAATCTTATTGAAATTTTAGAATATTTTAGAATATATTTTAGAATCAACTTTCTAATGTTTAAAAATATGCTTGTTGAGAATCTTACTGGAATTTTGCTGACTCTAGAGATCAATTTGGGGAATTGCGATCTTCCCCATATTGTGTCTTCTTATGCATGAATATGGTATAAATCTCCATTTGTTTCAGTCATATTTATTTTCTCTCAGCAATGTTTTTAATTTTTTTTTTCTGTAGAGACAGAGTTTCACTTTATTGCCCTCGGTTCCATGGTGTCACACAGCTCACAGCAACCTTTGTCCTCTAGCTCCTTTGATAACATTTTTTTCTGTATTGCTTATTTTTAAGTTTGACTATTATGTGCCTGAATATAGTTCTATATGTGTTTATGTGCATAGTATTTATATTTGTGATATAACATGGGTCTGCATTTTAATAATTTTAACTGATTCTGGGAAATTTGCCTGCCATTTTTTCGTCAAGTATTTTTTTCTGTCTTATTTCTCTATCCCCTACCAGCCCTAACTACATATGTATGAAACGGCTTGGTGTTTCTCAAAGGTCATAGAGACCCTGTTCAATGTTTTTGATTTCTTTTATCTGCTCAAACTGGATAATTCCAAATGGTCTATCCTCAAGTTCATTAACCCTTTCTCATGTAGTCTTCAATTTGCTTTGAAACCCATCCAGTGTAATTTTTTGTTTTACATAATATCTTTTTGGTTTTAGTAGTTCTGCTTGGTTCTTTTTAATGGTTTCTATTTTTTGCTAAGACTTCCAGTATTTTTATTTGAATTGTCAAGTATATTAATAATAGCTACTTTACATTAAAAGTCTGGTCTGTTAATTCTAATATCTGGATCACCTCAGGGTCTATTTCTATTGATTGACTTTGTTTTCCCCTTGGATTTTAGTTAGGTCACATTTTTCTCCTTCTTCACATGTCTGATGACTTTTTATTTTATGTTCCTTAATATGTATAATGTGATAAAAGGAGTTTAGATTTGGACACCTTTCTTTAAAGGGCACTGAATTTTATTCTCAAAAGCAGATAAATAGATTGGAAGATCTTTCTCATCCTGTCAGGCTTGTTTCTTTTTCTTTTTGAGAATAGGCCTATTTTTGTTTTGAGCTTAGTTTTAGAGCTGGGTTTAAGTCTAAGTCATGGTTCTTCCTCTTAAGGCATAACCTTTCTCAAGTCTCAACTGATGCGGTCTCTTCACGCTGCTTTGGCCAGAAGTTCAATGTCTCTCAGCAGGGCAAGACTTCTGGTGTCTCTGTTCAGCCCTCAGCCCTGCGGTGTGTGACTTCTTCTGGGCCTGGTGAATTATTGGCTTGTGTTGTACAGCTCAGTTCTCAGCCACAGACCCACAGTCAATCCCCAGGCCAACATTGGGGCTTGCCTGTGTAATTCCTTCTCTGATTCCTTCACCCCACAAGTTTCATCCTCTTCTGTAGTCTGAACCTTCAGTCTCTGCCTCCTTGGCTCAGGGAGAACCAAGCACTAAGAACTCTAGTTCTTTTTATCACAGCAGGAGAGTTCCCCTGGGCAAAAGCTGGGGTGACCATGGAATTTTGCCTAACATAGTTTACTTCTTTCCTAAATCATTCCCCTATTGCCTGTTGTTCAGTGTCTGAAAACAGTTGCTTTATGTTTTGTCTCTGTTTGTAGTTGTTTAAAGTGAAGTCAACTTCTGTACTACTTCTTGTGTCATGGCTAGATGCAGAAATCCCCATGTGTTTTTAATTCTTTGCAAGATAGCCTTTCTGATGATGCAGCGTGGAAGGATCCAATTTCTCTTAAACTTTTGTAATATTTTTTAATAAGGCCCCTTTGCTTAAAGCAAGGAAATCATGTGTCACTCAGCCTTGGCTGACTGAGTGATTTAATTGAGGTTTATGGAGACTAGCTAGAAACTGGCCAACATGTACTATAAAGAGAAAAATGGCTGCTTTCTTACTAAATTAGTCTTTTTTGACTATAAATTCCCAAAAAGGGAATGTTTAGCATTGGGCAGACTTAATCTGCTGATTTTCTCTCTTGACACCTAGGAAACAAATGTGGTGTCAGAGTGCATGGAATCATTGTTTCCCATTACACTCATTACCCTCTGCCAGAATCCCTCTTTGCAGGTTAACAGAAAATCAAGCTCTATCTGAAACCAATAAGCACTGAATGTCCTCGCAAAAATATATCTTAGCATATGTTGTCACTTCCTCATTGCCGGGTGTAAATAAGTCCCACCTGTTATTCTTACCATCAGCTCCCTCTTCTTTTACTTCAGAGCACTTAAAATGATCTGCGATCACACATATATCTGTGTTGCTTATTTTTAGTCTTCCCCAATAGACTATAAGCTCCTTGTGGGCAAAAACTTGGCCTGTAGCCCCAGTCTATCACAGTGAGTGATAAAAGGGAAGCTCAAAGAATTATTCAATGAATCAATGAATCAATGTATCCACAAATGAGTGGATCCTTTTGGAATTCGTCTAAAAAGGATGAAAACAGAAGAGCTTAAAAGATTAAAAGAGGAATTATTAGTTGCTAAATACCAGCAGACTTGATTCTTTAAGGCACAAAGTCTTTATCCTGAGATGCCCATAAGAAGCTACATTGTTTTTTGTTTTTTGGTTTTTTTTTGAGACAGAACCTCAAGCTGTCCTCCTGGATAGAGTGCTGTGGCATCACAGCTCACAGCAACCTCCAATTCCTGGGCTCAAGCGAGTCTCCTGCCTCCGCCTCCCAAGTAGCTGGGACCACAGGCTCCCGCCACAACGCCTGGCCACCTTTTGGTTGCATCCGTCATTGTTTGGTGGACCCGGGCTGGATTTGAACCCGCCAGCTCAGGTGTACTTGGCTGGTGCCTTAGCCCGTTGATCCACAGGCGCCGAGCCAGCTACGTTGTTTTTTTAAGGGAAAGAACTTCCTCCCATAGTCACTCAGGCTGGAATACAGTGATGTAATTATAGTTCAAATTCCTGGGCTCAAGAGATCCTCCTGTTTTAACCTCATGAGTAGATGGGATAACAGGCACATGCCACCATGCTTGGTAATTTTTTAATTTTTTTGTAGAGATGGGATCTCGCTATGTTGCCCAGGTTGGTCTCAAACTCCTAGCTTCAAGCAATCTTCTCACCTTGGGCTCCAAAATTGCTAAAATTACATGCAAGAGTCATCACACCTGACTGAGACACTACTTTTAACTAGAAACAAAAATTATTCCTGGAGAATCAATCAAAAGAAGTTGCATCTAAGAACTGGGAATAAGAGTGTCTGCCCTTTCTGTAGGGGCAGCAATGATCACACCAGGCTTTTGTGACACGCTGGACTTTGTCCCCAGGATGTACCCCCACAATCATCTTCCCTGATAGTAGCATGCACCAGGAAAGGGTTTCTTGCTGTCCATGGGACAGCTCAGCAGGCATGGGCTTTAACGACTCCCAGGACACCACAGATTCTACATGTGGTCCAGAGAACATCTTGTCTTCTCTTGGTTATTGTGAAATGAAAACAAGAATAAAGGCAGGGCATTTTTAACTAAAAGACCCCTGGACACAGAACATTAAGGACCATCTGGCCAAAACTTCTGTTCTTATGGGAGAAGAAACTATGTCTAAAGACCAAGATGGAACATAACAAACCCAAGGTCACCCAATTAGTAAAAATAAAACGGGGACTAATTTCCAGTCTGTTTAGGCTGTTATTGTTGATTTGTCTCCCATTTAGCCTTTCTTCCCCCTCTTATGCTTTATCTTGGACCACTTATCCGCCTAAGTCAGAGCATGATCCTTTCTGATCCAATGTGATTGCAGAAACTAAAAGAAAAAAAAGGCCTTTCTATATTGGCAACACACTGCTAGCAAACTTTGAAATTTCTAGGAAAATGAGACCTGAGTCAAAAGTCCAATGACTGTTTAGAATTAGAAAAGAGTATATCAGAGAGCAGGGGAGGATGGAGAGAGAACTAGCCCAAGAATTTAGAGGTCAGAGCACATTCTGTTCCTTACCTATCATGTGAGCAAGGGGAAGCCCTTCCTTTCTTTACCTCTTAGTTTCACCATCTGTAAAATAAGGGGCTGGATAGGGTGGCGCCTGTGGCTCAGCGAGTAGGGCGCCGGCCCCATATGCCAAAGGTGGTGGGTTCAAACCCAGCCTCGCCGAACTGCAAAACAAAACAAAACAAAAAAAATAATAAGGGGCTGGATAAACAAGTTAGAATCTCTACCATGCCCTCTGAGTACTTGCAAGTAATTCTAAAACAGTAGCACCCATGAAGGAAATGCACACTGCCACTATATAGCTTTGTGGAGTTTCTATTTCTCTGCATATTCTCAGAAACAGAAAAGACCCCGCTTCAGCAGAAGTATGCATACAGAGGCCTACGTGTGCATCCTGAGAAGCTGGGAAGTCTGGCGATGTGGACATCCTGGGGCATTCGCCAAAGCTGATCCATTTCCCCGCAGGGCAGTTAAAAATGAGCTTTTCTTTCTTCCTTTTCTTTTTAAAAATAAAACCATTGACAATTTTATTTTCACATTTCACAATATAAATGAATACTGCCCCCTTTGGGCGCCATCATGGGATGGGCGGGATGTCTCATCATTGGGAGCCCAGGTGTCACTAGCATGTGGCCTCCCATAAGTGGCCTCATTCCAGAAGCAGGTTCCTCTGCATTATCCCATGAGGAAGAGGACCCTTCATCAGTATGAGGGGAGGCCCCCACGTGGGGTGCTGGCATCACACTAGGACAAGCAGGACCTGGAAGACGGGTGGGGGTGGGGGGTAAAATCATCACCCCTGAGGCAGGACAAGCAGCGAATGGAGGAGGCATTTTTCCGTGTTGAAATGCAGCATTATGTTGTTACTCAGGCTCTGGGCCTGCTCTTCCAGCCACTTTTTTTTTTGACACTGAGTCTCACTATGTCACCCTCAGCAGAATGCCATGGCGTCACAGCTCACAGCAAACTCTTGGGCTCAAGCAATTCTCTTGCCTTAGCCTCCCACGTAGCTGGGACTACAGGCACCTGCCACAATGCCAGCTAGTTTTTGGTTGTAGTTATCGTTGTTTAGCAGGCTGGGTTGGGTCTGGCCACCTCTGACAGCAGTCTTTCACGTTCTCTTCGTGTTTCCTACCACTGGAGTGGCTCTTTCTCACAGATGGAGAGTCATGGCTGAGCCAGTAGTCACAATAAAACATGGGTGAGTTCCCCCCAGACCTTCAGCTACCCCGTTCTGTGAACTGGAGCTGTTCTAATGACCCTGCCCTGTAGAATGTCAGGATTCTACTTCTAGTTTCTCCTCTGACCTGGAGACAAGTCTATCAACTCCGTCTTGCCATAGGGTTTCCTTTACAAGTTCAAAAAATAAAGATAGGACCAGACTATACATAATTATTATTTGTGTCCTAGGATGAGAATTGAGTTTAAAGAAAAAAAAATCCCAAAAGTTTATTTTAAATGCTTAAGGAGCTAATTGTTACCAGAATTAACAATTCTAAATTGTTACCAAAATTTCAAAGAATTTTGTCGAGGATAGTTTTCCTTATAGTTCTTTTGAACTTCAAAAATCTTTCCAGGATGATTCTTACAAACACAAGCAGACACAGCTACGGCAAATGGAACCCTGATGAAACTGATCACTAATTGTGACTGTCACAGATTCATCAACCATAACTATCCTCATACATCTGACGTTTTATATAACAAGACCTGACACAGAAGTATTGAACATGCATAATTTAAAATACGGAGTGTATACTATTATAAATACAGAGTAACATGTGTGTCTGCACTGACCGTCAGTTCTTACAAGGAAACCCAGCAGCTGTCTAACATCTTCTTGAAATGTCAACTCACATGGGGTTTCAGACAATGCTGGATACAATTGACATGGAGGAGTTTTTAAAAGACAAATGAAAAGATTCTGGGCATAATTAAGGAAACTAGAAATTAACAACGTATTCTCATTAAAAGTTGGGGGGAAATGGAACAAGACAACCATTTTTTTTTCATATTTAAGCATAAAAAATATGTTTTTGTATAAAGTTGAAATGATGCTCTTAGCTAGAGTGGGTTTACGAAAGGGTACTAACTCTGAGCTTGCAGAATTGTTGTGGGATGTTCTCAGTTAGGCAGAGGGAAGATAGGGCCTTGGCAGCAAGGCAGCATTTCTTCTTAGGACTTGGTCCACCCCCCAGGTGGAGTGCTGCTGACCAGCAAGCTCACTGGGCTAAGACAAGCTGCTGGGGGGCCAGGCTCAGTGGCTCACACCTGCAATCCCAGCACTTGGGAGGCTGAGATGGGTGGATTGCTTGAGCTCAGGAGTCAGGGACCGGGCAGAGCAAGAGCAAGACCCCGTCTCTAAAAAATAGCCAGGCATTGTGGCGGGCACCTGTAATCCCAGCTACTTAGGAGGCCGAAGCAAGAGAATCGCTGAAGCCCAAGAGGTTTGTGATTGCTGTCAGCTGTGACGCCACGGCACTCTACCAAGGGCAACAAAATGAGACCCTGCCTTAAAAATAAAAATAAAAATAAAAACAAAACAAGCTGCTTGGTAGTCACAAGGAAATAGGAGATGCCTGCAAGAGTGAGAGTAGAGAGGCTCTCCCTGGGCCCATGGGGGGAGCGTGTGGACCAGGAATCCCGAGAGTGGGGAGGCTCTGGAGTCTAGGCCAGCTGAGCTGGTAACTAAATCTGACCTTCCCTCCAGCCTCAATTCCTTCCTATTAGATCATTGTCAACAGCCTAACAACCATTATAAACAGGATCCCAAATGACCCTTTCACTGTCTTCTAATCTCTCTCCTTCCCTGAATTGTCAAACACCTTGAGAGATTTGTCTTCTCCTGCCGTTATCAAATTCACTTCTCCAGTTCTGTCTCTGTCCCCCTGCTGGACTCTCCCAACCCTTCGTCCAGACTGCTCCCCTAAGTCCTACTGTCAGCGCTCACCTTTTATTTTTCCTTCTCTCACTTTACCTCCTGGACAGCACACTCTCTCATATCTTCCTAGAGGACTGTTCCCCCTTCTCAGTCTCTTATGAGCCTCCCCTCATCACTCCAACTGCCCCAGTCCTCTGCACCTGGCTCTCTTCTCTGCTGCTTCTGCACTCTTCCCCTTGGTGATTTCATTATTCTTAGGCCATTAAATGAAGTTTACATCTCCAATATGTTAGTTTCCTTTTGCCGCCACAAATTACCACAAACCTAGTGGCTTTAAAACAGTACAAATTTGTGTTCTCTTATAATTCTGGAGGTCAGAAATCTCATGGGATGAAAAATTATGTATCAGCAGAGCTGGATTTTTTCCGCAGGCTCCTGGAGAGAGCTCATTCCTTGCCTATTCCAACTCTAGAGGCTGCCAGCATTCATTGGCTTCGGACCACATCACTCTAGTCTCTGCTTCTGTAACTGCAGGAACAGTTCACACTGATTAAGTAGTGTTTAAATTGTTACGGGTGATGCAGAGCCAAAATTGCCCAGGCAACGGCAGTGGGAAGAGCTTTCGCCTTCTAATTGTTAACACTGTAAGCTACAGGATCAGCTGCATTGGCATCACCTGGAACTAGTTAGAAATGCCATGAAAGCTTGATCCACCCTCAGATCCGGGAAAGCAGATTTGAGTATTACCTTCTGTCTCTTTGCCAGTTGACTTGCAATAAAGATTTTTCTTTTCTCAAAAGTTGGCTTCTGTGCATGGTGGGCAGTGAGCCTGTTGCTTAGTAACACTTTTGCCGTCACATCATCTCTTTCAATTTCTCTCGCATCCATCCTGTAAGAACCAATGATAACTGCAACAATAACAAAAATTTAAAAATGGGATTTAATTAAAGCTAAAAAACTTCTGTACAGCTAAGGAGACAACAACCAAAGCAAATAGCCAACCCGCCTAATGGGAAAGGATATTTGCATATTTTGAATCAGACAAAAGCTTAAAAACTAGGATCTATAGACAATTTAAATTAATCCACATGAAAAAAGCCAACAATCCCATACATCAGTGGGGAAGAGATGAACAGAACCTTCTGTAAAGAAGACAGACAAATGGCTAGCAAACATATTTTAAAAAATGCTCATCATCCCTAATTATTAGAGAAATGCAAATTTTAAAAAAACCTGAGATATCATCTAACCCCAGTAAGAATGGCCCATATCACAAAATCTCAAAACTGCAGATGCTAGTGTGGATGTGGAGAGAAAGGAATACTTTTACACGCTGGTGGGACTGCCAACTAATACAACCTTTTTGGAAGGATGTATGGAGAAACCTCAAAGAACTCAACCTAGACCTCCCGTTTGATCCTGCAATCCCATTACTGGGCATCTATCCAGAAAGAAAAACAATCTTTTATTATAAAGACACTTGTACTAGACTGTTTATCACAGCTCAGTTGACAATTGCCAAAATGTGGAAACAGCCTAAATGCCCCTCAACCCAGGAATGGATTGGCAAGCTGTGGTATATGTATGCCATGGAATACTACTCAATCATTTAAAAAAAATGGAGATTTTGCAGCATTTGTGTTAACCTGGATGGAAGTGTAACACATTATTCTTAGTGAAGCATCACAGGAATGAAGAAGCATGAATCCTATGTATTCAACTTTGATATGACAATTAATGACATGGTGGGTGTTGGGGGAAGAGGAGAGCAGACAGAAAAGGAGGGAGGGCTGAGGGGAAAGGAAAAGGAAAAAAAAAAGAAAAGAAAATAGAGACTAATTCTCACACAAGTTGGATTTAATTTTGACCAAAGTACATTATTTGAACAATAATTTTTAATTCAACTTGTTAATATGTTGTTTAGGATATTGCATCCTCATTTGTAAGTGAAATATGTTTGTAATTTCCCTTTATAATAATATGTTTTTCTGATTTTAATATCAGGTATATCCAGATGAAGTAGAATGAATTTGAAGCATTTCTTTTTCTATTGTCTATAGGATTTGGCACGATCTGATTTTTGAAATTATCTTCTATTTTTATTTATAAATATTAGCTGTCTTTTTTTTGAGACTTTGGAAAAAAAAAAAGAACCATTGCGATCACACGTGGATCATCCAGGATAATTTCCCATCTCAAAGTCCTTAACTCAGTCATGGCTGCAGGGTCCCTTTTTCCACATAATGTACCATTTGTGGGTTTTAAGGGCTAGGATGTGAACACAGTTGAGCAGCTGTTACACCTACCATAGCAGCCTCTAACTCACTCCAGACGTGGGTACTCAATTGCCCCGTCTGCAACTCTGACAGAATATCTTCTGGACCTCCGAATACCTCGGAGGTCTAGAAGATATATGAACTCTTCCTCTTGCAGTCTACCTCATCTCGGTTCATGCTGATGCAGGACATTTGGCGCCCCGACCAGCTCAGCGGAGCTGGCGGACCTGCTGCCTCCACCTTGGAGGTGTCGGTGCGGCGGCAGCGCGGCTGAAGAACCGGCGGGCTGGATGATAGTCAAGGAGGGGGACCTCTAACCCCCACAGGAGGCACCAATAGCCAAAAAGGCCGGACAACTGCCAGGAGACACCTGCGCCATGTGTCTCCTTCACTTTACACTTAGGACTAAATACGGAACCTCCATTTCCTATGCCTAGGTCAATTTCATGTGAATTTCCTAGGCCTCAATACATTCATTCACCTTGCTCCAGCGGAAGGGACTGTGTTCATTCTTTGATACATTCATTCACCTTGCCTGGGCGGAAGGAACTGTGTTCATTCTTTGATACATTCATTCACCTTGCCTGGGCGGAAGGAACTGTGTTTATTCATTGATACATTTATTCACCTTGCCCCGGCGGAAGGGACTGTGTTCATTGATTTCCTAGCCAAGGAACCCATACACCTATGTATACCCCGAGACTAAAAGCCTAAACGCTGAGATGGGGGAAGGACCGGGAGAGAAACGGAGAGCTTTTCTCTTCCCCCTTGAGTTCTTTCTCTCTACCAGGAGCTTTAGTGTTTTTTGTATTCTTTTCTGTAAATAAATTCTGTCTTACCACTGATCTGTGGTCGGCGTATTTATTCTTCAAATCACCGAGACCAAGAACCTGAAATTCCGGTATCAACACCAACCCCCTCGTTCTAGTTGTCCAGCCCCAAACCTTTGCAGTCTCCCTTAATTGCTTTTTTTCCTTACATACCACATCCAATTTCAGCAGCAAATTCAATTCTCTCTCTCTTCCAAATACACCAGAATCCTCCCATTTTGCACCGCCCCCAATACTAGCGTTGTGTCTCGCCCGCACTTTCACGCCCCCTCCTCACGGGCCTCCCTGCTTGCTGCACGCACTGCTCCGAGGCTGTGTCCTCAGTGACGCTGCTGAAAGTTAAGGTGAATCGTACAACCCTTCTGAAGGTTCTCCAATGAATTCCTGTTTTTCTAATAATGCTCACCAGGCCCTACATGGCTTGCATGCTCATCAACTCTCTGCTCTCATCTCCACCACTTTCTCCTTCATTTACTCAGCCCCAGCTACACAGTCTCCTGAGGCCTGGCCATGCCTCCTGTGTCCGAGGCTCTTACCCGGGATGCCCAAACTGTCCCACATCTCTCAGGTGTTTTTCCAAATGCTATTTTCCAATAAGGGCCTCCCTGACCTCCACAGATAGAAGCAGGGCCCAAATCCTCCCCTACTCCACTAGCTGGCTCCAGCTGTGACCTTTTCCGCTGTTTGTCTCTGTAGCTTGTTTCTCCTTGCTGCTGTCTATTTCACATAGTTGTTTTGTGTGTGGTTCCCTCCCCCCAATCTCATTGCTTATTCTCCTCCTCTAAACCACGAATTGCAGGAAGTTGTGCATTTTGTCTACTTTGTTTCCTTCTGTTACCAAGAACAGTGCCCTACATACAGTAGGCTCAATAAATATTTGCTGAGTTGAATGAAAGCTTTTCTCTATGTTGGTGTCCAGGATGTCAGTGAGATGTGATATTTTCTTCATCTGTTCTTTTATTAATCCTATCATTAAACTTTTAGTGAGGGTCTTCTCTGAGTCTAGCTCTCAAGGAACTCATGAGCTTTGGGGGAGACATATGTACAACTATCTAATTTTAATACAAAATATCTCGCTAGGTGCCACAATGACAGTTCAAAAGTATAGTGGGGGCAGATGAGGGAGAGACACTCTATCTTGCTGGTGACTGGAAGTGGCTTCATGGAGAAGGTGGCCCTTGACTGTGTCTTGATGGATTCCTAGTTGTAACAGAAGCTTCGAGATCCACAGCTCAAGGCAGCATCAGGGTGAGGAGTCACAGTTCCATGACTGTGACCTTAGCATCCACCAGCCTGACCTTGGAAAGGCCAAGGTAAAGAAGGTGCGTCAGCCCATCACAGAGGCCACATTGAGAAGACCACGTCTGCCAAGCAGAAAGCAAGGGCTTCAGTGAGGTCCAGGTAGACACAGTGCCTTCACTCTGTTGTCCCCAGGAGTCCACACACAGGATCAGGGCAGGAGATCAGAGATGTTCCGGGGAGGGGTGAGAGGGGGGCCACATGCGTGGAAGGCTGGGCCTCAGGGCTCTGTCTAAGGGCTAGAGTGTCACTCAAGAGCAAGGATAGAATAACAGGCCATGCAGCCCTCAATAGCTCCCCTATCTCTGTCTCCTGGTGGCCTTGAAGTCCACAGGGATGGAGGTTTTGTGAAAAAATATCTGACTGGGTTGCCCTTGGCTATCTCAGATCTGACCTTCCGTTCCCATTTCAAACCTTGGAGTGAAGGCTTCTTGTCTTTGTTCTTTGTTTTTTATTTTCTTCTTCATTCACTCCGAATGTCTTAGGAGGCCAAGGAAATTGGAGATGTGGTTTTATAACTGCCTGGCTTAGATCTGCACCTTCTTCCCTTGCTGGCTCCTTGGGATTGGTGGGCTTTATCCCATGAACTGGACCACAGGGAGGGGAGATGCTCCTGCACACCTCGGTGGCTCCTGCATCACTGACCACCAGGTGACAGCACAGCTCTGGACGACCACGGCCCTGCCAAAGAAGCCAAAACCCATGGTGGTCGAGGGAAGGTGGCAGTAGCCTGGGGCTTGGTCTGGAATCCAGGCCACAGTTTGGGTGGCCCTTGTCAAGGAGCAACCTCAGTGAGGCGGAGCTAGCTGGTACATGGAAGGCTTGCTTCATCGCACTCCAGGGATGGGAGTGAGCTGGATGCCTTGTTGCAGTCACACTACAAGCCCACGAGGGTCCTAGCCCATTCCCTGGGGACAAGGTGACCACACTCCAGTCCATCCCCCTCAGGTGCTCTGCTTCCGACTCGCAGTGAAGATGCATCAGAAGAATCGGCACCACCACCTAGGCACAGCCCACCACACTGGTGTGGGCCATCGCTCTGCATGGAAAGCAGAAAATGACCTTGATTTCACCTCTACTTGTATGAATGATGACTAGTATATGACCTTCAATGTCTTTGCTTGTAACAGGGATGACTTAAATAAATAACTTACCTTAGGGAAAAACAAAGCAGTAAAACCCATACCTCTGCCCCACAAAGTTCTTGCATGTAAGTTAACTCCCAGACCCAGATGTTCTGGACTGATGCAGAATTGCGTGTTTGAAGAGAGGATGGAGCCAAGAAAGGTGGGATTGAGGGAGAAGAGATGTGAGAAAGCCCAGCGAGTCAGAAGAGCAGAAGGCTGAGGCCTGCCAGGCATCAGAAGGCAGCTGTCGTCCATCTCGGCCCTGGATTGGCCCAGCACAGTGGCCCAGGGACAGAAGCAGCCACTTTAAAGTTAACAAGTATGGGCCCACAATCTCGGTGTTGGTAATAGATTTTGCAACTATTTGTTTAGTTTTGCAATAAAAACTAACAAAAAACACCCAGATGGCCCCCTGGGTGAGGGGCTCTTCTACCCATGGAACTTTACCCTGGAAGTGAGAACAATGTAACCTAAAAATTGTACCCTCATATTAACTTGATTTAATTTAAAAAATTAAAAAAAAAAAAAAACACCCAGGTAACAAAACAAAAATCTCTTTTCCTTGTAAGGACACCATCTCTAGCCTCCTGTGATTCTTCTAATTATACACATGTCTTTTTTATACAGCTAATTTGGAGCCAGGCTGCCTGGGTTGGAATCCCAGCCTTGCCATTTGCTGGCTCACCCTGTGACGGGCAAGTGTCTTAACACTTCCCCATGCCTCCGTTTCCTCATTTGTAGAATGAGGATAATAATAGAACCTATTAATATTTTTGAATGATCAAGTGAGGGAAGCTTTGTTGAGATTCTTGGCACAGCCAGTTATGTGGGTGTGAAATAAAACCTGTTCTACAGCCCGATTATAATGCCAGCCTCCCAACTCCCACCTCCCATCCCCACCCACCACCAGGCCTTCTCAGCCTCCTCCAGCCTGGGAAGCTGCTGTCCCTAAGAGCCCTGTCCATGGATTTGGAACAATAAAACTAATGCCTCTGCCTGTAAGAGTCCCCTCTGTGGGTTAATACCTAGATTCAAGGGCACATGACCCATGTCACGGGCAGGGATGTGTCCTACCTATGTCTGTTTCCCTCAGGCCGTCGTAGTACCTGGCACACAGAAAGAAATCTATGGATACTTGTTACAAAGAAAATCAAAATTTCTTCCCACCAAATGATTCCTGATATACATACAACAGGAGTATACATTTATTTCTCAACAGCTATGGGACCATGGCAGAACTGGGATTATTATCTCTATTTTTAGAGGATCAGAAAGGGGATTGGAGAATTCAAGTTTCCCTGAGGAGCTGGCCAAAGCACAGATGCTGACCTCAGTCCAAGGCCCTTCTCACCAGGCCGGCCCCTTCTCTGAAAATTTTCATCATTTCTTCTCCCAGAGGCTGTATTCATCTCCCAACTTATTCTAGCCCCCTCAATGTGCCCTGCTTATAAGAGATGCTTAGTGCCTGGAAACCCAGCGGCTCAGGGGCTTGTAGAGGTGGGCTGGTTTGTCCTCCCAGCTCGGGGCCAATGCCTGGTCTCCAAACAAAGCTACAAGCCTCAAGGCAGCCTTCAGGACCCAGCTGCTGTGATGTGACTCTGTCAAAACATCCTGGTAAAGCAGACAATCTGTGCAACAGACATCCAGACCCTTATCCCTGCTTGAGACATGCCCCAACCCCCAGGGAATAAATATGACTCAGTCATTAAGAAGAAAACAAGCCCCCTTTTTTCCCTTTGGCTGCATCAAAATGCTTCTGTCTCCAAAACGGCCATGGCAGTGGCCTGTCCTCCACTCAGAGGCAGCCTGTCTCTGTTTCTGGCTCCTGGGGGCTGCAGAGCTGAGGCAGCATCATCAGCTATAGATTGAATCTTGTGACCAGGGCCCCAGGAAGAGCTGGAATAATAGTGATTCACAATTGCATATCACCTGCTACTTTACAAATCACTTCCTCATCCATTATTCATTTGACCTTCACAGCTCTCTGGCTAGGTCAGCAGGATATTACTAGGGGCAACAATGCATTTTTAAACTCCCAGTAAGCTGAGATCAGCTGTGACTTTAAGCACAATCTCTGGTGTGCAAACTACAGCCAAGGGATCTAATACAGCCTGTGATAGAGATGGTGGAGTTAATCCAAAAACCAAAATATATCCTGGTGCAGAGCCAGCACACCTGGCTTCTTTCTAGTCCCATTTATCGAATGAACTTGGATAAGACACAAACCCCTCTTGGCCTCAGTTTTCCCATCTGTAAAATGAATTTATGATCCCTAAGGTCTTGGTTAGCTGTTTGGATAAGGCCATGTCAAGATGTACCACACAGGGTTATTATATATGTAATGGTGAATCCCTGTATGAAGATACACCTTCCACCTCCCTGTCACACCCGTACACTCTGAAGTGGGGCAGATGTCACTATGAAATCAACAAATTTATAAACGTGTCCCTGGTTGTTAGCAAATCAGTAGATAATACCCGCCTTAAGTGTCTAATCCTAGCTTCATTGTGTGATTTTCTTTTTAAATCGTGGCTCCTGTGCTCACAAGGTCCCACTGAACCTTGAAAGGGTTGCAGGACAATATGTATATATTGAGATGAATGCTGTTAAAAAATGAATTGTGTTCTTGACATCAAACTTGTTTTAGTAGAAAGAAAGGTTAAGGAAAAGATTTTAATACCTATGAAGTGGAGAAAAGTCTCATTCTAAATCACTATAGAAAGAAGAATCTTAATTTTGTCTAAATTGCATGTATTCAAACATATTATTCATAAACATAGAGGATTCAGGGAGGAAATGGACATTAAAATAATAGTTGTCCCTTTGAATGGTAAGTTAATGTCTTTAATTTTTCTTTACCCTTTTTTTGTTTCTTAACTTCCTGTAATAAGCATTCATTACTTTAAGAATGGCATGTGTATATCATTAATGCTATACTCATTAAAAATTGTAAGTTTTTTAAAAGAGATAGGAAGTTGCTTAATAAAGTACATCACGTGTCAAAAAAATACACGTATAGGGTATTGCCTAGAAGACCCAGTGGTGCCTGTATGTTGTGACGTGGGACCTCAGAGACTGACGGTCCCTTCCTTTTCTTCTTGGTAGCAGAGGGAGAGGGGAAAGGGGAGCTGGACCCAGAGCCCTGATATTCACCCAGGAACAGGGCCAACGAGGTGACAGTAGGTGGCCACTTCTTTCTAAGATCTGTGTTATTTGGAGTAGCAGATCCCATGTTACCCTGTTTGCCTGTTCTAATCGTTCAGGGCAGCAAGTATGGTGGAGCCACTCTAACTTGTTTTGTAAATTGCTTCTTTTTTTTTTTTTGAGACAGAGTCTCAAGCTGTCACCCTGGATAGAGTGCTGTGACATCACAGCTCACAGCAACCTCCAATTCCTGGGCTCAAGAGAGTCTCCTGCCTCTGCCTCCCAAGTTGCTGGACTACAGGCGCCCGCCACAATGCCCGGCCATTTTTTTGGTTGCAGCCACCATTGTTGTTTGGTGGGCCTGGGCTGGATTCGAACCCACCAGCTCAGGTGTATGTGGCTGGTGCCTTACCCCGTTGAGCCACAGGCGCCGAGCCAGCTTCTTAATCCACAAATATCCTTGGAAGCAAAAAAAAGCCAGAAGCTCAATCAGTCATTTTACTATACTAAAATCTGTACAGCTGATGGGAAGTGCTAAATGCTATACAAATGGCAATAGCCATCAGTTCAGTGAACAATAAACAAGGTTGGAAAACAGGGCTTTCAACTTGTGTTTACCATCAATGGATACAAACCAAATAGCCTCCAATCCCTTTTTACTTGACTGAAACCGTTGATAAAGTAAAAATGGAGAGAAATTTGATTTTACTTTTTATTATTTATTTATTTATTTAGAGATAAATTCTCACTCTGTTGCTTTGGGTAGAATGTTGTGATGTCATTAAAGCTCACAAAAACCTCAAACTCTTAGGTTCAAGTGATTCTCTTGCCTTAGCCTCCCAAGCAGCTGGGACTACAGGTGCCCACCACCACGCCTGGCTTGTTTTTTTATTTTTAATATAGACTAGGTCTCTCTCTTGCTCAGGCTGGTCTCAAACTCCTGAGCTCAAGCAATCCACCTGCCTTGGCCTTACAGAGTGCTAGGATTACAGGTGTGAGACACCGTGCGTGGCCTAAATTTTACTTTTTAAAAAAGTAACATTATAAAAACCCAAACTCATGATTTTACAAAATGTAATATCAGCCATTTAAAACAAATATAGTTGATTACAGCATTATATTACGATAGCGTTAGAATGAGAATTTGTTGAAGTAAAATGAAAATTCGTGGAGTAAGCAAAATTACATTGCTTTTGAACTTTAGTGTTATTCTTTTAGATTTAATTAAATGTTTTAAGTTCTTATTCATGCTTTTTTAATAGAAATTATAACTAATATACATCGGTTATATATTAGTGAAATAGAGAAATCAATGTCACATCTTAACCAGGTATAAAATATATATTTTAACTATGTTGATATCATTTTAAAATTCTATAAGAGGTGTTTGTTTTAAATATAGGTTTCAGAAAAAACTGATTTTCTTCCTTTCTTTCTTTTTTTTTTTTTTTGCAGTTTTGGCCAGGGCCAGCCAGGCCTGGACCCTACACCCCAGTATATGAGGCCGGCGCCCTACTCCTTGAGCCACAGGTGCTGCCAGATTTTTTTTTTTTAGACGGAGTTTCATTCACTCTGTTGCCCAGGATAGAGTGCCCTGAAATCAGAAGTCTAGGTCACAGTGGCCTCAAACTCCTAAGCTCAAGCGATCCTCCTGCCTCAGCCTCCCGAGTAACTGGAATTATCGGCACCTACCAAGATGCTGGACTAACTTTTCTATTTTTGGTAGAGACAGGGTCTGGCTCTTGTTGATCTGGTCTCAAACTCCTGAGCTCAAGAGATCCTCCAGCCTTGGCCTCCCAGAGTGTTAGGATTACAGATGTAAGCCACTATGCCAACAGAAAAAACAAAACCTAATTTTAATGATCTAATTTGCATATGTTTAATTTCTAAGAACTTCTCACTTAATATAGGAAAGAAGAGAGGTTTTTATTGTGGCTCTTAACAATTATAGCCAATTTAATTCCTGCAACTGCCTAAAAGGAGTATACATTTTGAAAGAATAAACAAAGGAAAAAGAGCCAGTCCAGGTAGGGATGGGGTAGAGGGTTGGTGGCTTCAGAGCCTGCCCTCCGAACAATAGCACACATGACAGGACCTATCAGCTGCAGCTCATTTTCCACTGACAGTGTTTCTTAAAATAAGGTGGTTCAAAGCTCAGGAATCCAAACACTGCGGCCAGGTGAACTGGAGTCCTCACGTCCTCCACCTCCTGCTCCACCTGTTGAAGCTAATTTCTTTCACATGTGGGGCAGACAGGACACTATATAGAAACTCCGGGCTGGCCTGGGAATCTTTCATCTAACGTCAGCAAGTACTTCACGATTTATGGCAGGACCTAGAAAGGCACACGAGGTTAACGACTTGCCTAAGGCCATGGGGAAAGTAGCCTCGTGTGCCCTGCCAGGCTTCCCAGACCTCGGGCTGGGCTTCCCCTCACATTTGTTTCCTGTGACACACAAAGCACCTGATGAAGGAGTATTCTAGCTGCTCCTATTATTTCCAATAGTTGGAAAACCTGCTTTGCTGAGACGGTGACCAATTTCTTTCTAAAGCATCCATTCACTACATAAGACCTCCTGAAAATGCCCGTGTACACAGGCTGTCTGTCTCTCCTTTGTCATCATCGTGACCATCATCGTCATCAGTGTTGTGGTGGTGCTGGTGGTGATGATGGCTCTTACTGGAGTATTACTCTGGGCTTTCTCCCACCACATCCCTTTAAACCACAAAGCCCCTGTATATTTCTGGTTTTAAGGTGTGAAAGTTGGCCGGGCATGGCGGCTCTTGCCTGCAATCCTAGTACTCTGGGAGGCCCAGGCGGGTGGATCACTTGAGCTCGGGAGTTCAAGACCAGCCTGAGCAAGAACAAGACCCTCTCTCTACTAAAAATAGAAAAACTAGCCAGGTGCCTGTAGTCCCAGCTACTCGGGCATCCAAGGCACGGGGATCACTTGAGCCAGGACTTTGAGGTTGCTGTGAGCTATGATGCCACGGCATAATACCCAGGGTGACAGAGTGAGACTGTCTCATTTAAAAAAATGTTTTTAAAAGGTCACGAAGGTTACTCTGTCTCCAAATCCTAATTCATGAAGGCCTCAGAGAAGGAGCACAGCTGTGAGGCCATCGGAGGGATCCAACCCTCGGCTGGGTTTAATATTTGGTTTCAGAATCTGAAACCTATTTGTTTTGACCATCTCCTGCTCCCTCTCAAATAATTCCCTCCAAGTTGGACACTTACAATAAGGTCCTCGTAAACTCCTTCATCTTGAGAGTTTCCAGGAAAGGGAATGTTAATTTTGTTGACAAATTTCAGTGTCCCGAAGCCCCAGGTCTTAATTCTTTGTGCAAACTCTTGGGTCTCGAGTTTGCATGCTCCCCCAGTGCCCTTAATTAGTCTTGTCATGAGCTTCTGCCCCACTGTCTTAGACACAACCCTAATCCAGGGAGCCAAAGGGCTCTTTGGGCTGAGTATACATTTTTCAGAAATGGCCATCTCTCCTCTTGCTGTGGCCGCCAGCGTTTTTCCGTGGAGGTGTTGCCATAGAGATGTTGTCTTATCCATCTCTATTGATATCCCCCTTTAAAAGGGGCCCTGAATAGGCACTGAGGTAGGTAAATGTATGCAGTGACATTGAGCGGATGATTCTATTCTGAAACATTCCTGCACCGTTTGTTTCTGGGCTTGTCTGAGGCCTGGGACACGGTGTTGGGTTTTGTTGCACGCGCTCCCCTCGCAGGCCCGGAGTTAATGCAAGCCTTGTCTGGAAGCACTGAAGCAGAAATTTCTCTGCTACCGAGGACAAAAGCTTCACAGGCCACCTCGGAGGCTGCTTTGGGAAGGCCGTGTCTCCGGGGCTCCCAAAGGAAATGGGAGATAACTCGGAACACGGAGAAGTGCCGCAAATTCTCCCAGCCCTCCCCGACAGACGGGGCGCATCTGGCCCACGGAGTCTCCTCCGGGGAAGTGGTGGCTCCTTCAATCAAAGGTTCTAACTCGATTTGTCTTTTCCCAGCCTGTTGAGACAAGTTATTGTGAAGACACGTACGCTCTTCCGTGTGTGGTAATAAATGTGTATTTGCACATGTCTCTGCTCTATCTCTTCTCTCTCTCAAGTGTGTGTTTCGGGGGGGGTAGAGATGCTCTCTTAGGAAAAACAAGCATTGTTTCGTTGGTTCACGCCTTTGTGTTGAAGCGCAGTGACACTAAAGTCCTCTCTATTTTGAGCAAAAGGGAAGGAGGAAGGAAGGGAGCAAGGGAGGAAGGATTTACTGAATGCCCTGTATCCTGGAACAGCGTCGGGGACTTGACATGTCGCAATCAATGAATTTTGTTGAACACGTGAGTTGAATGAATGTTTAAAGCCAGGCATTGTGCTAGGAGTTCCCAGAAATATTTTTTTGCCATTTACTATTTACAACCCAGTGACACAGGAGTTACTAGCCCTTTTTTACACAAGGATCAAGACCACGGAAGATGGGTGGTGGCCCTGGGACTTGAGTCTTCCGACTCCACACCCAGTGCTCTCTTTTCCAGACCTCAGAGACTCCCCCTGGACTCTGCTTTTGGTGGTCTCTGCTCATGGGCCAGCACTGTGCAAGTCAGGTCTGCTCTCTCTGACTGCCGGGGACTGGCATGGCCTGGGTGAGGCCACCCATTTCCTCATACCCCTTACTCGAACCCTTGTCCTCATCCGATTGGCCATGGCCAGCCCCCACTTGGTGTTACTAGCAAAATAGAAGGGAGGGGCATGAGGACAAAAGTGGAAACTGCAAAGCTGTATACATTTCCTGAGCTTCAGGACTAGGTCCAGGACCATCCAGGTTCTGGTCTCCAGCTGTCTGCTTCTCTGTTAAGTTTCTCCATGTGTGAGTCATGTCAGCTGAAGGCTGGGAGGTAGGGGAGGGGATAAGCTTTGTCTCTGCCTTGCAGAGCTTTGGTGTATGGATTTTGGGACACAGAACTCCAGTGTTCATTCAGACTTTTATTCACTAATTCATTTGTTCACTCCTAAGCTCATTCATTCATATGCTCAGTATACCCTCTGGGTAGAACAGGAAAACAGGGGTTGTGCTAAGATTGCACAAATGAACTGTACCCGGGCCCTGCTTCCCATATACTCAGAAATGTATAAAAATAGCGCCAAAATAACAACAGGTAACAGCTTCCCTTTATAGTTTACAGAAGGCCTTCACATCTCTCTTATCCCATCTTCACCATATACCATGTGGTACGAATCATTGCCAGTCCCATTTTACAGATGAGGAAAACAGCACACGGAGTTGCCTACAGTGAGTGAGTGCCTGGGCAGGAGTCTGAGCTCCAGTCATTCCATCCCAGTCCTGTGTGGTTGAGGAGGACTTTCTCTTAAGGCCTCCGCCTACCATTTTGGAACCAAGGAGTGAGTGTATCTTGGATAATGAAGCTACCTAAACTCACTCTATTGGGCTCTATCAAATATACAGAAGGTACCAGTGCTTCACCGAGCTCTCCAGGAAAGGTTGCTTTGTCTGTGTTCTTGAGAGTCATGAGTGAGTTACGAGGGTCCCGCTGTTTCTGATATAAGCAGTGATTTTCAGTTTGGGCCACGCACTGGCAGCCTAGAAACACTCAGGCCTGGGCCACATCCCATAGATTGTGATTAATTGGTCTGAGATGGGGTCTGGGCACTGGGATTTTTTTAATCCACATCCATCCCAAGCTTGGGTGTTTCTTGGCCCTTCTCAAAGAACTCAGTTTTGGCCTGTTCTGCAGGTGTCCCCTGATGGGGAACGTTGGGGGAAGGGAGGTGTGTCCATCTGAGCTCCAGGGGTCTCATGTGCTGTTGGCCTCACACCGCCGGGTATGCTCCCTCATGGACAGCTCAGTGGATGCTTGGAAGTTCATATTTAGCTGGCAGTACTCAGGAGATAAGTCTATTGATTGAAGTTAAAGTTTCCTTCAGTGGGCTAAAAAATTCCTGTGCAAAATTAAAATATGATGTCACCACTTTCCTGCACAATGCTTGCACAGGTGATGACATGGTCCAGGAGAGGAGGCAGGAGGATGTCTTGCCCTCATGCAGCTCACAGTCTAGAGAGAAAATACCCAAGAGATCATTTCAGCAGAGCAGAAAGTGGAAAATAGCATCGACCCTGCTTGCAGAGGCCCAGGAAGGCTGTACCAGGGTCAGGCCCCTGGATTAGGTTTTGAAGGGTAGGTTGGGCTTTTCTAGGCATGGGTGTGGGGAGCACTTTGCAAGTAGAAGGCACAGCGCGAACAAAGGCAGGTGGTGCTCAGAGAGGCCGAGGGGTCCAGTATGACCAGAGGGGTCCTGCGGAGAGATGGGCTAAGCCCAGAAGGCGGCAGTTTGCATTTTATTCTGGAGGCAGGAGAGGACTGGGGGAGGATTTCAAGCCAGGGAGTGATGAGGTCTGCGCCTTGGGAAGAGCATGTGCGCAGTGATTCCCACGAGCAGCAGAGACAGGAGGGAGCGAGACCAATTTAAGCAGTTGCAAGGCCAGAACCATGTTGAAGCCAAGCCCCTGGAGTGGAGGTGGGCAGCAGCAGCAGCTCCTGTAACCGCTGTTGGAAAGCTGACCCTTGACCTAGGCAGGGTCCATCCTGCAGCCCCTGCCTTGCAGTGGAGTCATGGGGGTGATGCTCTCAGGTAACCAGTAACTGCTGTCCGGCTGCGTCTCAGGGTGGGTTTCCTATGGAGGGCGGATGGCTGGGGTGGGTGCCTAATCTGCACCCCTACGTGGGGGGCCTTCAGCTTTAGAGTCTCTCTAGTTGACCAAATGCTGTGGGCTTCCCAGGGCTGAGCGCTATTAGGGAAACAAAGGAAAGCCCTTTTAATTAGGCTCTCTGCATGTCTCTACAGGGGAGGGGAAGAGAGGCCGAAAGCCCCAGTTGTTCTGGTGATTAGATACAACAGGGGAAAAGTTTAAAACATCT
Organism: Perodicticus potto; assembly: GCA_963574655.1. Taxonomy (NCBI): domain Eukaryota; kingdom Metazoa; phylum Chordata; class Mammalia; order Primates; family Lorisidae; genus Perodicticus; species Perodicticus potto. The sequence continues at coordinate 37,900 of CAUYRH010076926.1, forward strand.
GGGTGTATTTATAACCTCCAAAGCTGTGGCCGAAACACACCAGGAGGATTCAAACAAGCAGGATTTAAGAGGAGGGTTCAAAGGCGCTGAACCTGCCTCTCAGCTTTTGTTTTAATTTATTGGCAGACCCAGTGATAAAGGAAAGCCCTGAGTGTCACCCTCTGTGGACACTTACCTGCCCCTCCCACCACTGCCCAAGCCTAGGGGAGGGAGGAGGAGGACTATCAAGCTCAGAAAGTTACATTTATAATGTCGCTGGGGACACCACTTTGTTTCTTAACCAAGTTCCTCATGGAATACTCAGCTGGCATCCTGCGGTAAGGTAATTGTCAGAGAAACCTCCAGCAGGCTGGAGACTTTTAGCTAAGAGTTATATTAAAACCCACATCCAACTTTCTGTAAACACGTAAAATGCATGAAAAAGGAGGGAACAAAGGAGCAATGAATTGTTAGATATTTGTTCTTAATAGTCACTGGCAAACTCAAAGGAAGACTGATGTCCTTTCATCCCAGAGGGGTCTGTTTTGCAGCATCTGGCAAAATGCAAATGTCACGGAGACCCTTGAGTGGATGAATGTCCTTTTTTACAAGTTATGCCCTATTTTATACTAAAGATTTTAGGAAAACGGTAAGGGAATAAAGGAAGACAAGATTCTTCTCTCTTGATCAAAGACCCAGGGGTGATCTTCTCAAACTGCCCCCACTGGACAAGTCCTGCCACACGAAGAGCCGCAGAGGCTGGGAAGCCCCTCTCCTGGTGATGCCATTTTTTTTTTTTTCTGTCTAAGAAAGACTGCTTTGCGAAAAGCATTTGGAACAAATTGTGCCGTTTGAGAGAAGACAGGGATAGAACAGAAGCCATCAAGCTTTAATTTCTTTGTTAATTAATGGTTGATCATCTATCCTTTTATGATTCTTGACCCCAGAAGGAAAATTTATTAGTACTTTTAGATTTTACAGAGTCGTGCTAAATGAGGCATGTAATGCACTAATTTAGTGCCTCGTTAGCATAAGCAGGGCCTCCCCGGCCCACTCCGTTTCCCCACGGAAGGCTTTCTCTGGAGCTGTGGGGAGTTCACCTAAGACAGGCACGGATTATTTGGCTCTGATGTTTAAGAGGTCATAGCCAAGATGGGGGCTCGTACTACCCACCCTGGAAGATTCAAACATTGGACTGCTCTTTCATTTTAATGAGAACATTTAAAGCTTCCATTCTTCAAGCTGGCTCACACTAGCCTCCCCCCAAACCCTCTCCTACAGGAGGCTGAGTCTGTACAGCTGTCTTTCAACATTTCAATCCCACCCCTCAAACCAAAAACCAAAATCTTAACCCTAGGAGAGGCTTTCTGTTTGTTGAGATAATGGGCAGGCGGTGTCCTCGTTGATTCAGGTCACATTTAACACTGGAATCTAGGCCAGACTTTTATCTGGTGGAGACGCCAGTTCAGTAAATGCCTCGGGTTTGCTGCATTGACCGCGTGAAAAGCCTGAAGCTCACTTCAGATCCAGGTGGTGTAGGGGCCTGAGTTTCGGGGAGACAGGGGAGTGTGGAGAGATGGCCAGGCCGGGAGCTCTGCTCTGACTTCGCTGCCGACTCCCTCTGGGAACTGCAGAAAGGCACTTGCCCTTTTTGGACCTCTGTTTTCCCATCTGTTCATCCATCTGTAAATCTTCATGCCTAAGGTCCCTTCCGGTTTTGACATCCCATCATTCAGAATGCCGGAGGCTGACTGGGTGACTCGCCAGCAGCAGAGGCCAACATCGAATACCTTTAGAAAGTCCTTATCTTTTGATGATTCTATTTTTAGGGACCAAAATCAAGAAGATAATTAGACAAATGCGCAAAAATAGAGTATTTATGAGACTGTCAGTGATTGGTTAAATAAAATATAGTATAGCCACATGATGGACTATTATGAAACCATTAAAAATAATACCATGGGTGCCTGTGGCTCAGGGAGTAGGGCACCGGTCCCATGTACTGAGGGTGGTGGGTTCGAGCCCAGCCCCGACCAGCTAAAAACAGTAATGACAACAGCAACAACAACAACAATAATACCATGGAGTGTTACAGGTGTGGACAGACACACTATCTTCTTATATGAAAATCCGGAGTTCCCAAACAAGACCTCTCACACAATAGTTTTGCAAAAATACGTCCAAAACTGTGCCTAGCAAGAGATCTGCCAGGATCTATACCAAAATGTTAATACCTGGGTATGTATTGCCTACAATTGGGTGGTAGAATTCTAGGAGATTATTTTATTCTTTATAATTTTCTATGTTTTCAAAATTTACTTAAAATGAATGTGTATCCTTCTTAGAACCAGAAAAAATATATAGAACTTCTTTAAAATAAACAGAATTCTGGTTCCAATTATATGTATTCTTTTGACATCTCATTTTTCCCACATGTAATGAAAACTATCAATAATCTCAAAGGGTCAGAAAATAAATGATTTAATGGTTGGAGGTTCTTCGTTAAAAATATGGATGACGGCTCGGTGCCTGTGGCTCAATGGGCTAAGGCGCCAGCCACGTACACCTGAGCTGGCGGGTTCGAATCCAGCCCGGGCCTGCCAAACAACAATGACGACTGGAACCAAAAAATGGCCGGGCGTTGTGGCAGACACCTGTAGTCCCGGCTACTTGGGAGGCTGACGCAGGAGACTCGCTTGAGCCCAGGAATTGGAGGTTGCTGTGAGCTGTGATGCTACAGCACTCTACCCAGGGTGACAGCTTGAGGCACTGTCTCAAAAAAAAAATATGGATGACCAAAACGGTTTGACTCATACACAATTCTGGGTGACTTAATTTATTAAGACTAGGCTTGGCACCCATAGCACACTGCTTACGGTGCCGGCCACATACTCTGAGTCTGGCGGATTCAAACCTGGCCTGGACCAGCTAAACAACAATGACAACTGCAACAAAAAATAGCCGGGCATTGTGGCAGGTGCCTGTAGTCCCAGCTACTTGGGAGGCTGAGGCAACAGAATTGCTTAAGCCCAAGAGTTTGAGGTTGCTGTGAACCATGATGCCACAGCACCCTACCAAGGGTGATATTGTGAGACTCTGTCTCAAAAAAATAAAAATAAATAAATAAATTTATGAAGATGAAAGAGACAAAATGTGTAAAGGTCTTCAAAGGAGAACCCTGCTTGCCTGGTGTGTGTCCTTGTTATGATTCCAGCATGTCAGTCTGGCAGAGGTTTTAAAGGCCATCCAGGCAAGACCCCACATGTACAGACCGCAAGGGAGCTCACTCCAGGTCTGAGAGCTGGTGATAGCAAAGCCAGGATTCGAATCCGGTGTCCAGCCCCATCTGGGGACCAAAGCTGTCAGGACACTCTCCCCCTCCATGTGCCTGTGGAGGAGTCAGCTGGTCGAGACTTCCTCTGAGACAATGTCCTTGGCTCTAGAATGTGAGCTCCCTCGAAACAGTCATGGCCCCAGGCCTGCAGTGGGCGTAACAGGAGCTGGGCGCCCACAACACAGCTGCTTCCAGGACACTGGGGCCTCCTGCCACCCACTCTTCTGAGAAGGTACGGTGGCGATGAAGTTTTTGTTCCCTGAGGTATGTTGCTCTTCTTCCTTCTCCCAAGAAAGGACGGCAGAGATGGGAAAAGTCAAAATATTGAATTATATGAATATCACTTATAATTAGTTAGCAATTCAATCCCACAATTACTGTCTGAGAACATCCTGGCTGGTGGGAGCAGCGCTGTGTCCCTAGGTAGGGGAGGGTGGGGAAGGGCAAGATGCTGCAGACGCTGCCCCTGCCCTCCAGGACTCAGAATCTGAGAGCAGGAATGATCGGAGCTGTAAAACAGAGAGGTCTACAGGAACGGGAAGAGGCGCAAAGCCAAACGCATTGCTGGGACACTCGGAGAAGACTCTGTTCGGTTTGGTGGGAGGAGGTCCCCAGAGGCTTCCAGAAGAAGTTGGCATTTGAGATAGTCCTTTGGGAAACCGAAGGCGTCTCAACATTTGGAGATAGAGGGAAGAGCATTTGAGGGTGAGGGAAGTTGCGAGTGTGGTCTACAGAGACTCAGAACAGCACGGAGGGCAAGGGCAGACACGGGCGGGACCCCCGTGCCCGGAGCTTGGTGCACGCGTGGAGACATGAACACAGTTCTTGGAGGGATGCGGGGTCATGTCTCGAGGGGCTTCAAGACCCTGTAAAAGTGTTTGGACTTGTCCTGCAGGCAAGAAGGAGGTGTCGCCTGTGGGATTTGGGGGGTAAGCTATGTTATATGAAGATTTTCTTCATGTTGGAGGAAAAGACCAGAGTCAGCGGCATCATCTTAGAGAGAAGAAATAATCCAGCAGATAGGAAGCCCCCACACCCACTCCTTATTCCGGGGGTCGAGGAGAGGAGCCAAGCCCTCGGCGCTCTCAGGCTTTGTGGCTGCTCTCACACCCTGCTGACAGAGACCCCTGAGCGCCTTGTCCCTGCAGCATTAGCTGGAAGCCGGGAGAAGTAAGTAGTGATGTTGGTGGCCCCTCTGGGGGTGGATGGAAAGGCTGGTGTCCTCCCCGCCACCACCCAGGAGAAATGCTGCCCCCACTTTCCAGCTGTGGCTTCAGTGTGATTCCAAGTCTGGGACCGTGAAGCTCCATTATCCCACTAACAGATGCCCCAGGAAATAATAAATCGCTCAAGATTTATGAGTCAGGAAATTCTTTCAAGGGAGAAAATAATAGGGAAGAGGTGAGGCAGAGGTGGGGCAGGGCAGGGGAACAGCTGCCCAGGCCCTTCCGGGCACAAATACTGGGGTGGAGGGTTGTCTATCAGGACCACAGAGAATCTAACAGGACCCCTCTTCTGCCTCTCCCTTCATGGAACTCAGGGTTCCTTCTCTGCTAAGTAATAAGGATGAACCGAATGACTTCCAGGTCTTTATCCCTCGCTTATTTCAAACCAGTGTTCTCATATGAGTGCTGAGATGCTGTGTGCCTCACTTTCCCCAACTGCACATACAATCAGCTGAGTCTCAAGCATCACCCATTATGGACTGAGGATTAGTGATGAGAGGATATCTGGAAATTTCCCTAGGGGGGAAACAGCTGGACCTGATTAACTTCTTATTTAGTATCTTGTTATGCAGGAGACAGGCCCAGATATTCACCCTAAGGAACAGTGACAGCATGCACACCACCCCAACACACCCTCAGCCCAGCGTGCGGGCAGTTGCCATGCATACAATGTATAAATCCACAAACACACAAACTCGGGCACACACACATGCACTCTTTCCCTGTTTTCTGCCTGGTGTTCAGACACAGTGAATTCCTTCATTATCACAGCTCTGAGACCAGCCTGTTCTTCTCCCTGGGCGATTCTGCACCTCCTCCGCCTCCCCGCCCAAGCTGGCTGCTGCTGTCCCCCGGCAGATGGCGCCCGGAGCTCTCAGACGAGCAGCCGATGCCTCTGGCCTGAACTTCTGGCCTCCCCCACTCCCACCCTTGGAACAGGATAATTTGGGAGTCATCTGTGGGAGGGCTGCCAAGGCCTTAAATTTACTACTTGGAGCTGGGATAATTTTCCCCAGACGGGGCACTGGATGGGGTGAGAGGGGGAGGGAGGGGACAGTCTCCTGGGGGAGGGGTGTGGATCTGGGGAGGGCCGGGACAGCTCCAGCTCTGGCAGCCAGAGAAGTCCTCCAGCAGGGCCCCACCCCGAGGGGTGTCTGAAACAAGGGCGGTCACACCCTGGAAGGGGAAATGCTTTCATTGGTATGAAAGCCCAGGAGAACGGAAGGATTCACAGACAAAAAAAATAAAGCCAACAAGAGCTGTAAATCATGTCCATCCCGCCTACCCCTCCCAATCTCTGACTCATCTTTTAACCCCACTTTCAACCTCACCTTCTGTGCCGAGCTGTTCCTTACCTGGACACCTCATGTCAGAATTAATCACTAATTTACTTTCAACTTTTTATTCTGGAATTTTCCAAACATACACAAAAATGGAGACTATGATATGATCAACTCCTTTGTATCCATCACCAGCTTCAATAATTACAGTGATCAGGCAGTGCCTGTGGCTCAGCCAGTAGGGTGCCGGCCCCATATACCGAAGGTGGCGGGTTCAAACCCGGCCTCGGCTGAACTGCAAAAACGGAAAAACAGCGGGGCGCTGTGGCGGTCGCCTGTAGTCCCAGCTACTCGGGAGGCTGAGGCAAGAGAATCGCCTTAGCCCAGGAGGTGGAGGTTGCTGTGAGCTGTGTGACGCCCTAGCACTCTACCGAGGGCGATAAAGTGAGACTCTGTCTCTATAAATAAATAAATAAATAAATAATTACAGTGATTGATGTTATGCAAAATTATTCATCTATTCCCAATTTTTTTTTGAATACTTTATAGCAAATCCTAGATGTCTCGGCCCAAAACACTTAAGGAGAAGACTTCTTTTTTTTCTAGAGTATTTTAAAACAACCTAGATATCAGCATACGTGAGGACTGTTTTCTCTTTAACATAATCACTTCCGTTATTATATCTAACGTTTACAATCATTCTTTAATGCTTCCTTGGCACTTGGTTCCCTGTGGCACTTGTCACAGCTCTTCTAGTGTGAGAGTCACTTGCAAAACTGTATGTCACAACCTCCCCTCCCTATCTGACTGGGCTTGCCTTCCGAGAAGGAATCAGCCCTCATTTATTCTGGAATATCAGGGACCCAGAACAGCACCTGTTCAAAGGCCCTAGGGAATCAAAGCACAGTTAAAGAGAGTCACTTTAAGAAGACACTCTTGTGGTCATCACTAGGACGTGGAGAAAAATTCCACCAGTTGGAATCATGAGCTCAAAGGATAAATCCCACTTAGACTGAGTCACAAGACTCCTGTCCTTCCTCCTGAGGTAGATAAGATACACACACACACACACACACACACACACACACACACGCAGAGGCAGACACACACTCCTCATGGCTCAGGGGCAGCAGGGGCAGGGAATGCAAAATATGTGGTGGTGCCAGCCACAGAGAGGTCTGGAAATGCCTCCTAATTGAGCCTTTCTTGGAGCTGTACAGGCAGGAGGAGGGACAGAAACAGAGAAGAGAGTGGGGTGGAAGGGCCCAGAGGGACCACGTCTGAGATGGGCCCAGGGTGCTTCAATTCCACCTCTTTGGTGGTGAACTTAGAGACCCCAAAAGCAGAGGCTTTAGTTTCTTCCTATTAAGTACCATTATCTCAACAATGCTCATCAGGAGAGAATTGCTCTGTCTCGGAAGAGCTCTGTCTACAGAGAAGTCTATCCTAGTAGAAGCCCGTCTATTTTCCTTCAGATTTTACCCACTCTGAACAAATTGTCTTGTTTGATGGGAACTGTGGTTGGTGGCAACAGGTCCCTAACCTCTGCAGAGTGCCTATTAAGCACTAGACATCTTGCATGCATTATGGCACAAACAAGAAAGCCCCAGGGGTAGTTTTGCTGTGGGTGTTATTGTCCCCATGCTGCAGATGAGGGAAGGGGCTCAGAGAGTTCTGCAGCTGGACACACGTTCCCCTTGGCTGTCCTCTAGCCTGTGTCTTCTGGTTTTCCTTCAGACAGCTGGAGACACGGCTCCTGGTTTTTCAAGCCCTTGTCTCTAGGCTTTGACTCTCTGTTGCAGCACACATGTTTCTGTTCCAGCCCAGCTTCTGGATGCCCTCTGCCCGGTCTACAGACCTCTACCACAGTGGTTCTCAACCTCCTGACACCGCGGCCCTTTAATACAGGTCCTGTGGGTTGAGAAACGCTGCTCTACAGCAAGGTTGTGGACAGGGATATACTGACAGAATTCATCATTTGCTGGAAGAAATAAAATGAGCTTGTAGCTCCTGGACACACACTTGAGAGGGACCTGGGTAGCAGGAAGAACACCATCTGAGGTCAAAGGATGTCACAACCCTCAGCTGGACGGGCTGAGACAGGTTTTTAAACTATGCCCTTTTCATCCTACGGCTCTCCTGTGTCCAGGTCACTGAACGACTGACCCTGCCACTGAATAGGTTGCAGTGTGTTTTAAATTAAATTTCATTTATTCTTTTGTGAACAGGCAATATATTCTCATGATTTAAAGTTTAAAAGGGACCCATGATATAAAGTAGTTCTCCCTCCTACCTCTTACCCTCACCACCTCTTACCCCTCCCCTGGTAAGAATGTCAGCAGCTCCTAGAGTCCATTTCACGTGGTCATGATGGAGGTAATGTAAGCATGGATGTATGGATGTGCGTATCTTTATTCTTTTTTTCTTTTTTGGTACAAATAATCAGTATATTATATCCACTGTTCCTCTAGTCTCTTTTTTTTCTTTTCTTTTTCTTAGTATATGTATCTTCAAGTTCATGACTGGGGTTTGAATTTACCCTCTTCTACACTGTAATGCCAGGGTTCCAAACTTGAACCATGTCCTGTGCAACCAGGACAAAACACAATTCAGATGAAGCCTCCAGTCAGTGCTTATTAAACAAGTCATCTCCATGTAGATATTAAGAGATGACTGTAGATATGTTCTTGTTTACATTTTCCATGTATGTTTTCCAAGAGACTTTGCACCGTTCTTTGGGGGATGTCACCCCTGCTTTATGAGGAAAGCAATCATCCAGGGACTAAAAGGATTTATTCAAACTAAGCTGTGGCCCCATTTCAGCTACCCATTTTGTGCTTTGGAGACATCGAAGTTGAGCTTCTGAGAAAAGAAAGAGTTAGCTGCATTTTCCCAATAATAATTTCAAACCACACGGCCATGCTAAGAGGAAGTCACACGCTCAGTATGATGCTCTCAGGGAACCCGGATCCCTCCTCCACCTCGAACTGAAGATGGAACTTGCACCACATCATTTTTTTAAAGTAGCCTTTCTTTCTGATTCCCTGGCTGCAAAGCAGTGATAATTCAACCTGCTATTAGGTTTTTAACTGCTCAAAGGTATTAAATACCTAACATGAAACAGCACAAAACACATATATGAAAAAATACCAACTAGCAAAGTGCTAAAATGACACTCTGTCTTTACCTAAGTAGGTTATGAGAAATGGAAAAGCTGGCCTCTGGGGGGCTGTCTGCCCAGTCCAGGAGTCTAAGAACCTTCCATGATGTATGTGCAATAACTGAATTATAGTGGAGAAAAGATCTAAAACAGACATAGTTTCAGAGCATTCATGATAAATGGTTCTCAACAAATTGATGCTGATTACTTCTCTCCCTCACAACCCGAAAGAAGGACCTCTGCTTTTAAGCACCATTCATTCCTGGAAACTCCATCTTAAAGGGAAATCCTGCTCTGACGGTGCAGGTAAGGGTCTCTCTCTTCATGCACGTTTAGAACTGAATGGATGAAAGTGACAGGAAGAGAGAACAGGTTATTTTTAGAGCGTGTCAAACAAAGGTGGCAAAGACGGGAACCTGTTTAAGAGGTTGCTCTCTAAAAAGAAAGCAATTTAATACATCAATACAGTTACTGAATTACTATGTAGATGGCTGTTGAAATAAAACCAAAAAAAAAGTACTAATTGAAAGCCATAGTAAGAGCTGAAGCATCCCTAGGAGACTTAGAAAAAATGGATCACCGAATGGCGCTCCCTGTGCTGCCCCCAGCTTTTTTCTCCATTCACCCGGGTCCTTCTACCCTGCACACCTTGGTCCGGTGCAAGGCATCACTATCACAGATAACCTCTCCTGTGCCTCAGTTTCCTTCACCATAAAGTGGCCTTGCAGCCATCCAAGGAGGAAGGATAAGACATCAGGAAAGACTTGTGGGTCTCTTGAGGAGGAAGAAACCCTTACTCACCACACAGGACAGAGAGACAGAGGGCAACAGAAGAATGAGCCTCCCCTCCAAGCCTGAAGGACCAGGAGCATCTGAGATCAGAAAACCCAAGGCCAGCTAATTATGCAGTTAGCAGGACCAAGCTAACAGGGCCAGGTCAGGTTGGTCTGCATTCCATACCTACAATTTTAAACATGAAATTTAAACACTTAAGTGTTCGCTCTTCCAACTAATGGATGGCTTTGTTTCCCAGTAGCACAAATGAAAAGAAAGCAATGTCTCTCCCTGGAGAGGTGGGTGCGTTCACCAGGGGCTGAGGCTCTCCTGCAGGGGAAGGGGGCTGCAATAAAACCACCAGAGCCTGCTGGGAAGATGTTCACTGGTCCAGGAGCTGGGAGGGAGTGCTGGGAGGTGTGTCTGGAGCTGGGCTTGGTTTATCATAGGTGAACTGGTGCAGTTCTCTCTAGAGAAAGTACCAGAGAGGCCTTGCTCAGGGGAAGTTGGAGGCTTTACTTCCCTGGCATCATCTTCAGGAAAGAGTGATCTAGCAGATACCACCTTTCCCCACCTGCCTTGCAGGGGTCTGGTCTTGTGTGAGGAAGCAGTGAGTTCTCTTGGATCAGGTGAGCCAGCACACACGAGTTCCTCGCTTTCTCTGCATACAGAGGGAAGCTAGTGCCCACGAGAGATAACTGCCTAGCTGCACGCCCATTCGTCTCTTCTCTCGAAACACGTGGGTGGTATGGCAGTCTATTTGCTCTCGATCCAATATTCAGTTCCCTTTTCTTCTTAGAATCAAATACTGATTTAATTAATGGTGGCAAAGAGACTATATTCCTAGCCATCCTTGAAGCTGGGAGAGCCAAAGAGATGCAAGAAAAAGTCACTGGAGGACCTGCAAAGGGGTTGGCTTAGTTGGCTCAGTGCCCTACGTGTCAACCTGGCCTTTTCTCTGTGTCCTCTTTGGAAGATGTTCTTATGGCTGGAACGTCAGTGGTCGGTCAACTTGACCCACACAGTGACAAGGCCAATGAGGAATCCACGTTCTAGGTATGGTTGATGACTCTGTGAATTGAACCTTATCTGCAGGTTAATGAGCAAATAAGCCCCCAATCGGATAAAGTCACTGTGATTAAGACTCACTAGCCAAATGGAATTCCTAACAGACAGAGGCTGACACAGAAAGACATAAGCTCCTAGTCACTCTAGATATGCAAGTATCAGCTTCAGGGGCTAGAGGGCATGGGGGCTGGGGCAGGAAGTCTTCAGTATTGGATACTGAGTGACCCACGCTGCGATATGCACATACCCCCAACCTGTTGGGATTAAGTTAAATGATTTTAGTCTGAGCATTAAAACAACAGACTTAGAGAGAAATGTATTATGAAGTAAGGGCCAATTTGGGCCATCTGCCTCTGAAATTGGAGGTTGTGCAGCAGGAGCAGCATTGGAGTGCTGGGAAGGAAGGCGGTGGCTCCCTGGGCACCTCGGTTTGCAGTGTGACTGCCATTTCCACCATTTCCACCCACAGGGGGCACCAAGGAACCACAGGATATTGTCTCTTCTTTGGCCAGGTGAGGACTTAGACCTCCAGCCAAGCCTAGTCAAGGAGAGAGGAAGAGATGGGCTGGGATTGTGGCAAGGGGGTCGGTTATAATGGGTGTGTGTGTGTGAAATCCTCCTTCTCTAGGTCGTAAAGATCTAAAAATACAGAGCATCTGATTTTAGAGTCCAGAGAAAATACCACCCCCCCTCTCTACCTCTGCAATGAGAACTTGACATTTCTGTCCCTGAATCTTAGACCAGAAGGGGGTCTTGGAAAACAGCCAGTTCTCACTACTCATTTAGCAGATAAGGAAACTGGAGGCCTGAACAGGAAAGTGATGGGTCCAAAGCAATGCAGGGCGTTAGCAGCAGAGCTGGGCTGGGAGCCTGAGCCGTCCCACGTCCGGTCAAGGGCTCTTTTCACCACACTCACCGCCTTCGCCACATTTGTTTTCTTTTCTGGCCCTGGGGAGACTCTGGCAGGGCTGGGGGTCTGATGTGAACTGGAATATGTTCAATTTCACCTCTCATTGCCCCTGCCAGCTCGCCAGCTCTGGCTGATGGAGGCAATTAGAACCAGACGTCCCATAAGGGCATTCCAGAAAGATCTCTTAAAATTCCACAGCAGCTGGGGACTTGCATTTTCCTGCCGGGATCATCTGGTGTGTAAATACTTAGTTGTGTAAGACACAAGGGTCGGGGTGGGGGCGGCATGCTTATACACACACTTGCTCTCTCAGTACACAGTCACCCACTGATAGAAAAACAGAGAAATATTCAGTAGGAATTCCTTTTCTTCTACCTCCCAAAGAGGGAAGTTAAGGATTTACAGGCCACCCCGGGGAACATCTGATTACTTACTTCTAAGTGATGAACAACGCTGTATTTGCATTGGGCGGGGTGGGGGGGGCAGAGGTGGGGGACATTCCTGGATTTCTTTCATTTCACTCCCAAGGATGGCTGCCCCTCACCCCTGAGTTCTGAGGGAAGGACAAGCCAGTTTAGCTGACGCATAAGCATGGACCCTGGCTGAAAGGTGCCCCCTCAGTTTATTTGTGAAAATTAATTAGCTTTAGCTCCCAAAGGTAAACGAACAAAGAACTCTGACCCAGGACCACTGATCGACTAACCTGTTTTATGAACACCCTCCCCCATCCTCACCCCTCCCTGTCCAGTGACCGCCACATAAAAGCCACAGGGCAGCCTCTGGCTCATGAGTTGGTGGGAGCCTGCTTCCTTTCTCAGGGCTCCCGTTTCACAGTTGTCACCAGCAAACCTTGCTTTGGCTGACAATGTGCTACTGTTGAGTTGACTGGTGTTGGGGTAGACCCAGGGCCCTTCTGTTTGAAATCGGTGGGAAAGAGCCAAAGGCACTGAAGAGGCAGATGGAACGAACTGGACACCTTCTTTAATCTGAGGAAGCCTAGGGCCCACGGCTTTCTTCCTGAGCCTAGGACAGTCTCAAGGCCGTCCCCCCGCCACTCTCACCCCTCCCTTTGAGGTTAGATGTTTGCTTGAATATCCCACAAAAGTAGATCTGAAACAATTTTACAGAGTTAAATAGCCCATGATTACTATAGTTTTTATTAGACATGCCCAATAACTATTTTTTGAAAATACATCCTGGGCTTCATGGTTAATTGGAGATAAATCACCAATTCAGTCTTCAGTGGCTTCACGTCAGTTACCAGCTGACTTTCCACCCCTGTTACCCTCTTCCTGTGATCTCCGCTGGCTGACACCGCTGAGATCGCCTGTCTGCGCTCCAGATGCCACATCAGGCAAAGAAGGGTGGATCCCCAGTTCATTTTTTGATTGATTTTTGTGTTCAGAAGCAGGAGGGTGTTCGTGTGTTTTGTCACTGAACACAAAACACTCATGGGTGCTGGGGACTCTACAGGGCGTTGGGGACAGAGGGACAGGGAACTTGATTTTGAGAAGTGTGAAGTTTTGTAAAGGGAGTTGGACATACTCACAAATAACTCTGAAACAAAGAATAAATCCTGCAAGAGAAGAAAATACGGGGCAGTTGGGAGGAGGAAATAATTTTTGTGAAGATTGTGTGGCAGAGTGATCAGGGGGATGTTCTCAGAGATGGTGGCATTACATCTGTGCCTAGAAGGGGGGCTTCCAACCAGCAGGGCATTTGGGGGGGGCAGGAAGGAGAGCAATGGCTTACTGAGTAACCATGAGAGGGCCAGTTTGGCTGGTTAGGCTGGTCAGCTGGGGTCAATCCGTGCATGGTCACAGATAGCAGGAAAGCAGCCATGGCTCACTGAGTGGACAAGTCCCACGGATGTCACTACCCTGAGAAAGGCGAGTAGCAGCAGTGTCCGGGACAGGACACATCCAGGAGATGTGACTGGGCTTGCCTCCCCTCCCTGACACCTCTCTGTTCTGTGGTCACCGACGCTTTACTGGGCACATGTGTCCTCACTCCCCCAGCATGAATCCATGGGCCACAAAAGAGACCTGTGGTGTCCTATGTTTGGATCAGGACAAACCCACGGTGACCCCGTGGCAGGATTCAAACTATGTGCCCTGCTCAAGGAAGCCCTAGTTTTCCTTGTCATAAAACCACAGAAGTAGCAACCTCCAAGTTCAGCAATTCCAACATCCACCTGGTGCTTTGATTGCCTGCCTGCCTTCCCTGGTCCATGTTTAATTATCTCTAGTGATGAAGAACTTACTACTTCCAGAGGCAGTCCATACTCGGCAGTTCTGGGCTCACTAATAGAGTGGGACAGGGCCTGCACCAGTCCCGTCTCTGCCTCACCCAGGTCTGCTAGACCTGTAACAAGACATTTGTCCATGTATGTTGAAAGCATTGAAAGAGAGATTCCCCCCAGCCCCACCCCAGAGCATGTGAATTTCCCAGAAGGTCTCTAGAGTCAAAATGTGTTCTTAAGGACTCCTGTGTGAGCAGCACTTACGGGTTTGCGAGAGCTGGCCGGGTCCCTGGCTGTCACAGGCTCTATTCTTCGAATGCCCACGACTGCTGAAACAGCTTTGCGGCATTTCCATTTTATGTATCAGGAACAGAGAACTAAAGAGGACCCAACCCAAGCTGAACACTGAGTCACGGTCAAGGCCAAGGTCCTAGTCTCATTTCTTCTGAGTCTGAATTTTTCTTAGCAAACCAAGTAAGGAGAGGCTCTGCGGTCCTGTGGTCCCACTAGAACATCACAAAGGACTTGCTGCAGAGTTTGGGGGAAGCTGCTCCAGGGTCAAAGTTGCTAGGAGAACAGGTGTCCACAGTTCCAGACAAGAAGCTGCAGGTAACAGCTGCAGGGGGGATAGATCCAAAATAATACTATAAGCAGGACAGAAGATGATTGGGGTTAGATGGTGCACTTGGGTGGGGGGGGGGCTGGTGTTCACAGGGAGGACAGACAGGGCAGGCTCATTCAGAAGCACTGGACCACGAACAGTAGGAGCCCACCAGGTGCTGCCCTAAAGGGCACCAGCCCAGAGATGTGTAGACAAAGAGCCTGGGTTCAAACCTACTTCATCACTTAGTAGCCGTGCGACCTTGAACAACTCATAGAACCTACCTCAGCGTCAGTTTCCTCCCGTTATGAAACCCGACAGACACTTTCTATCCCTCAGAGTTGTCGAGAGAGTTAAATGACTACGTGGAAGTGCTGAGCAGTGTTCGTTCCTGTGCGTCTTGCTTGGTTTACTCATACGTTCAGCAAGCACATATTCGGTACCTGGAAACTCGCAGACACTCTGTGTATTCAAAAACTAAAGCAGGGACAGGAAATGAATTTGAATGGTCTGCCTTTGAAGTCTAGAATAATCCATAAGTATTAGGGAAGCTGGTAAATGGAACCATCAAAAAGATGCATGAGCTGTTTATTATTCATCATGTTGGGTATAGGTTGATGGAGAGATCTGAGCTCTTGCGTGAATACTGCTACTGGCAAGATTAAATGGAGGAGGAGCATGGACAGATGTCACCCAGGCTCCCCTTCATCAGAGGAGAAAGACAGAGGCCTATGACTTTACAGCCTCAGCTCGGGCTAATCGAACCATCTCAGGAACACTTTATTCCCTAGGACGGAGGTTGGGGGTTCTATCATCTTTCCTGGAACATTGGACACAAAAGGCTTCTCTAAAGACAGTTTAGGCTATGTGTTCCTTCATTGGGGATCCTTAGACTTTTTAGGGGGTCTGCGAATAGTGGAGTATGCATTTGTGCCCTATTTTCAAAATTTCAAACATCCTATATTTGGCTGGAAAAAGATTAGCCAGTCATGTTGATCAGAGGCTCTGGTATGTGCTTTGATGAGTACCAAAGGGACGTCAAATAAAGCCCGCAGCGTAATAAGTTCAGTGTGTTTAGAAGTCATAATTCTTTCAGACACACAGCATAGAACAGTTAAGAATATAATAAAAAAATGTGAAAATATAATTAAAAACGTTAGCAACCACAACTTCAATCCAAATCTTCCGTTTTCCAGTTGAGGGCCCAGAGGCCAGGGAAACAAGGAAACTCGTCTAAGCTCCCAGAGCTGGTCCGTGGCATAACTGGATAAAAAACCCAGGTTGCCAGACCACTGGGCTTTTTCTTGCACCTGAGTGTTCTTGAACATGGTTTTGAAATCTACTAAATTGGTCTGGGGGGTTTAGTAAAAACACTGCCTGGGTGTCAAAGAGAGAAAGGGGTCTATGAAGAGCAGGAAGGGCTTTTCCCTGGGCTTCTCTCCATCTGATTCCATCACCTGATGAGATTGGGAGTCCAGCTCCTGTTTGTCCGATGGAATTTCACAAGGCAGAGCCCAGACTGACAGCAGAAACACCCTGGGAGTTTTGGGGGGAGATGAACATCCTCTCTGTAGCTTCCAAGCAAATGTTCAGGAAGAGAAACGGCAACACTTCCCAGAATTCAGGCTGAAGAAAAACACAGATGACATATCTGACTGGCATGTCACCCAAGAGATGGGGAGACACAATCACCAGAGGTTGCTGAGGAAATAAATTAGTCAATTTTTTGTTGTTGTTTGATGGAGGTCAGTAATAAGGGAGCAGGGTATGTAAGAAACATCTTCTGTCTGAAAAAGGAGCATGGGGTTAAGTCTAGATTTTCCAAACAGAGGGCATTTTGTGTAGGAACTCGAGAGTTGTGAGCGGTTGAAAAAAGGTGTGTAGTTGAAATTTGTTCCTTCAGATTATTGGTCAACAGCAGAACACATTTTACCTTTTTGTGAGGGTGCAAGAATTCTGGGAAAATTAGATAAGATGAGGTTAGGTCCATAATGAAGTGGCCATGTATTTTCATTTTCATTTGGGATGGCTGAAAATTCTTCCTTCAACAACATCTAATGATTACATCTGGAAAATGTGATAATTTTTTCTGTTTGGGGGCTTTCATAATTTAATAAAATGTCTGGTTTGGATCCCTTCAGGAAGTTGGTCTCTCTGGGTTTCCACAGATGTGAGTCTGTCCTGGCCCTGCTTTCTTCCGGTGAGGGTGACCTTCCAGGGAAGCCAAGCAGCACACAGAACTTTTTTTTTGTAGAGACAGAGTCTCACTTTATTGCCCTCAGTGGAGTGCCATGGCGTCACACAGCTCACAGCAACCTCCAGTTCCTGGGCTTAGGCGATTCTCTTGCCTCAGCCTCCCAAGTAGCTGGGACTACAGGCGCCCGCCACAAGGCCCAGCTATTTTTCTGTTTTGCAGTTCGGCCGAGGCCGGGTTTGAACCCGCCACCTTCGGTATATGGGGCCGGCGCCACACTCGATGAGCCACAGGCGCCGCCCAGCACACAGAACTTTTGACTGGAGAGCAGTGTGGACTGGGAATGCTCACTCCGTCCTACTTTCTGGAGATCCAAACCCATTTGGAAACCTAAAAGGCTGTTGAACCAAGATCCCACTCCTGAAGGCATTCCTTGTCCTCATCTCTTCATTCCACAAGCAAGTACTAACCACTGACGGTAAGCCAGGCATTGGGGCAGGCATGGTGGGGAGGGACTCCAGATGGGGGTTGCCAGACACACAGTCCTGGCACCATAGGAAGTAGCTCTAAGACTCAGCACCTAGCAGGGAAGTTAGAAAGTGAGGCGGCCTCCCTACCAATGAGAGGGTTCTAAAACTCACACCTCAACCAACATTTAATGGCACACATAACGCTTGCAATAAACTGAAGATACGATGTGCTTTGCAATAGGAAGCGATGCTCTCCGTCCACGATACATGTGCGCCAGGATTCCAGGTGTCAGCTACAGCACCGCCCTCCCTGCCTGGAACCAGCCATTCACCAAGCCCGGGAGGCAATGATGTTCCAATAGCCTCTGCCTCTGTCTGCTTCTTTGTGCCTCCCCCACCTTGTAAGATCAGGTCACCGTCTCTCATCAGTTCAACCTCCTAATGGCTCACCTGTGTCCACTCCTGTCCCCTCCACATGGTAGCCTCCTGGATCTTTCAGAAAAGCAAATCTGATTGTGCTGCCTCTCCCGACTGTAAGCCTCACTGTGGATTCCTATTGTCCAAGTTAAAACCTCTTCAGGTGTCCTATTGAGCCCTACATGGCCTGGCCTCTTCTTGCCCCCTAGACCCACTTTGCTCCAGCCATGCAGCTTTTCTTTCCTTCCTTCATCCTCACCAGGGTCTCTCCTACTGCAGGGCCTGTGCCTGTGCTACTCCGACCACCTACAGATTCCTTTCTTCTTTACTGGCTCAATGCTTACTCAGCCTTCAGGTACCAACTTGTCGCTCTGCTAGGAAAAACTTCTTCCACCCTCATCTACATTAAATCTCCCATTCCCGTACATTTAGAACTGCACGTGTGTCTTCTTTGTAGCCATAAAGACCAGCACAACTTTAATTTTGTGCGCAGTTATTTGATGAATGCCTAACTCTTCCGTTAGATGTGAACTCATGAAGCCTGGACAAATGACTGTGTCACACAGTAGTGACACTCAAATATATTTTCACTGAATGAGGGATCTCACGCTTGAGTAGCTGAATGACAGTGGGAAGAAGAGACCCTTAAGAGTCAGGAGAGCCTGGTGCTAGTCCCCAGGTCTCCACTCACTTGCTCAGAGCCTCTTCCCTGGGCAAGACCCTGTCCTTCTCTGTGAATCGAGGCTTCCTACCCACGGTGCAGGTTTGAGCGACTCTGCTGGGCTCTGGGGGGTCAGACCAACCTGAGGCCGAAGCCGAACTCCACTATGTCTGGCCACCATGTGGCTGTGAGCCTGTTATTTCAGTGCTCCGACATATTACTATGATTAATAATAATAATAGTAATAATACTATGATTAAACTCTGCAAGTTTTAAAAGCTTAGAAACTTATGAGGGCCTGGACTATGCCAAGCAGTAGTGAAAGTCAAGTAGAGACGGGTAAAAGAGATGTTTATAATTCAGAGTAACCGATGAAGTAAACCAGTGGTTTTCAAAGTGGGGTCCCAGGACTAGCAGCGTCAACCTGTAAGAAAAGTCAAGTCCACAGCTGTGCCCCAGATTTACTGAGGTCGAGACTGTGAGGCGGGTCCCTGGACGCTGCTTTAAGAAGTCCTCTGAGAGATCCTGGTGCACATTCAAGTTTGAGAACCGCTAGATTAGAGGGCAAGGATGAGGGAGAGGAAAATGGTGAGGGCAGGAGAAGTGCTAAAAGGCAAATGTAGCTGGCTGGGACCTTCGGGGGCTTCACTCGCCTGTCTCCCAGGAGTTCTGCCTCTCTGACTCGGCGTGTGTGGGTGGGGGGCTGTCTGCAGGGCACAGAGGGTTGGGTGGAGGGACTTCATATAGCTCGTGAGGAATATTTAGGAAGTTATAATCAGGGAGAAATTCACGTCCTGATTTCATTAGATGTCCCAACACAGCTTAAAATAGGACAAGGCCCTGGGAAATGGGACCGCCTCATGCACCTGTGTCCTGAAACATCTGGTGATCCCAGACTCAGAAAGAGTCAAACAGCACTGGAGAGACTTCACTGTTTCCTTTCCCCGGAAACACGTGGGCCCGAGTGATCCATTTGGGCCTGAGCGATCCCGCTCCTAACAAGGACCCCACAGAGGCCTCGTACATTTCCAGGACTGCTTTTTGTTCTTGCCAAATAACAAAAACATTTAGTAGGTAGGACCTGGAGGGGCTGTCCAAACACAACCCCACCCATACCATCACAGAGTTTTTCACAATAAGCCTAACATCTGGTTTCTTGTCTATGTGATTACCATGGGGATGCCATTGAGACCAGGGAGCCATTGTTGTTGTAAATCCACGGAGCTTGAAATCCTGTTAACTCTTCCTTCACACCACATGGATGTGTTTGCTACCTGCATTGACCATATTCTTTTTCTGTTTGCTTGTTTTAATCAGTATGTTACACCTATCTACATTGATAACTGTTCTCTGGGGTTTTTTTTGTTTGTTTTTTTTAATTGTTGGGGATTCATTGAGGGTACAAGAAACCATGTTACACTGATTGCATTTGCTAGGCAATGTCCCTCTTACAATCGGATGTTCTCTGTTTTTTAATACTCTTTTGTAAATACCAAAGATGTTTTTCCCAAGGAATGTTTAATACTATCATAACCAGGATCACAATTACCATCCTAGTCACCATGGAAAAGCTAGTGCTCAAGGACAGGGATCTCTAGAAGACGAGGCCAGTGAAACATATCCATTTATTTACTCATTTAATAAAGTTTTATTGAGCACCCGTAATGTCATCAGGCTCTGTTCTAGGCACTGGAATACAGCAGTGAATAAAATAAATAAAGTCTCAGCCCTCATGGAGCTTATATTTCACTAGGGAAGATAGACTGTAAATAGGTTATTAGATAAGCATGTATTAGACCATTATATGCACTATGTTAAAAGATGAAGAAAGAAAAGGGGGGGGGGTGAGAGCAGAAGGAACTATTTTATGCTGGGTAATGAGGGAAAGCATTGGTGCTAAGGGAATGAGCTATGCAGGCATTGGGGTGGGGAGAGCATTCCAGGGAGCAGGCAGGGCAGTGCCAAGGCTCAGAGATAGGAGCTTGCCTAGAGCATGTGTGGGCCTCTTGTGCTGGGAGGGGAGGAAACAATGGAGAGGGGAGGAAAAAGGAGGGGAGGAGAGGGGAGGGGAGAAGGGTTTAGGGAGACACAAAAAGGCCAGATAGAGTAGGACCATGTAGGCCACTGTGATGAGTTGTCCTTTTGCTCTGAGCAAGATGGCAATTATGGATTTTGTTCACAAAGGTTATATGTTCCAAGTTCTAACAGGAGCCCTCTGTCTGCTATCTGAAACACTAGCAGTAGGAGAGGGGAGGAAGGGGTGAGACCCGTCAGGAGCCACTTTCAATAACCAGGGGAGAGGTCTGGAAGCTTCACTGGGGATGACAGCAGTAGAGGGGGTGAGCGGTAGGACTCCAGGTCTCTTCTAAAGGCAGAGACCATGGGATTTGCTTATCGGATTGGACGTGGGCCAGAGAGAAAAAGTAGACTCAACCAGGACCCCAAGTTTTTGTCCCATGCAGCTGGTGAATGGAACTGTCTTTACCAGAGATGGGAAGGACTTCAAAGGAACAGGTTAAGGAGGCATCATCGAGAACTCAGTTTGGAGAGTTTCAATTTGAGAAGTCAATTGCACATCTTGAGGCTGGTGTCGGCTAACCCAAATACAACACAGCTTCTAGTATTGGAAGGGGCCGACTGGAGGAGAAGAGGCTACAGGCAGGCGACACGCAGGGAGGCCATGGCCAGGGAGCTGATGAGGAGACCCTGACAAGGACAGAATAATGAGTGGAAGTGGACTTGAGAGATATCTCAGAGACAGACTCCACCGGATGATGTGGTTAGATTGGATGTCAAGGCTGAGAGATGAAGGTCAGCTCAAGTCGTGTGTTCCCTAGCAGGTCACAACGAGTCAGAGCCCATTACGACAGACGCTGTGGAATCAACTTCCACCTGCCAGCCAGTGGCTGCCTTTTAAAATCAAGCCCAGGATATCAAACTTCAGGTCACAGAGGAACTGAAGTAGTGATTTAAAACTCTGACAACAGGTAAAATACAAGACATGTTGCTGATTTGAAGATTAATGCATAACACTTATGCTTCATTTAAATATCTGGGCCTCTGCATAAGTAAACACTGAGAAGAGGTTTGCTATTACCATGCTGTGATTCCGCCATAACCTTCATCTGGCAGGGACCTGCTTTCCTGTTAAAATTCTTAAGCCTTTATTCTGTGCCGTATCTGTTACCCAGAGCAATCCATAATGGACTAGACAGGATTATTGGCCCAAATGACAAAACCAGATGTAATATGGAAGATTTTTTTTTCCTTAACCACATATATGTCTTTGGCCCCTCATAGCTGTTCATTGTAAGTAGGAAGAGTCACATGAGGTACTCCACGGTGGGAACACGGGGTGCAAAATCCACCGTCCATGGTCCTTTAGGGGTTGGAAAGGGAAAAGGGATTGCTCAGGTCTCAGCTCCCAGTCCAGGCATCTGTAAATATTGTCTAGGGGATGTCTGAGGATGGTGGAGGAGCTTTCCTCATGGTGGAAAAAAACTCCAGCTGGAAACCTGGGCCCCTGCACCTCTCTGTCGCTCCAAATCATGGGATTTGGGACAAGCTGTGTTGCCACTCTGAATATGAGTGTCCTTCTGTAGGGTAGAGATACTCCTTGTCTTTAAATGTCCTTGTCAATCCCTGTCATCCTAGCACTTGGGAGGCCAAGGCAGGTGGATTGCCTCAGCTCACCGGTTGGACAACAGCCTGAGCAAGAGCAAGACGCTGTCTCTAAAAATAGCCGGGCGTTGTGGTGGGTGCCTGTAGTCCCAGCTACTTGGGAGGCTGAGGCAAGAGAATCACTTGAGCCCAAAAGTTTGAGGTTGCTGTGAGCTATGATGCCATAGCACTCTACTGAGGGCAATAAAGTGAGACTGTCTCAAAAAAAAAAAAAAGTCTTTGTCAAGATTTTTATTAGGATTATGGTGGCTTCATAAAATGAGTTGGGAAATGGTAATTTCCCATCTATTTTTGTAAAAGAGTTTGTGTAAAATTGAGGATATTATTAATTCCATCAGTATGTGATAGAAGTTACCAATGAAACCATCTGGGCCTGGAATTTTCTTTTTCTTTTTTTCTTTTGCAAAGTCCTGTTCTATTGCTCAGGCTGGAGTGCTGTGGCCTCAGCCTACCTCACAGCAACCTTAAACTCCTCTGCTCAAGCAATCTTCCTGCCTCAGCTCACCACAATACCCAGGTAATTTTTCTATTTTTAGTAGAAAATAGGGTCTCACTTTGCTTAGGCTGGTCTTGAACTCCTGAGCTCAAGGGATCCTCCTGTCTTGGCCTCCCAAAATGCGAAGATTATAGTATGAGCCACTGCACCTGTCCTGGGCCTGGAATTTTCTCTGTGAAAATATTTTTAAATAGGATTATGAATTTATTTTTTTTAATAGAAATCAAGCTATTTAGATGTCCTGTTCCTTCTTGAGTCAGCTTTGCTTAGTTATATTTTTCAAGGAATTTGTTCCTTAAAATAAATTATTCACTGTATTGACATAGAAGTCATAATATATTCTCATTATCCTTTTCTTTTAAAAAATTTTTTGTAAAGACAGGGTCTTACGAGGTTGCCCAGCTTTGTATTGAATTCCCGGCCTCAGAGATGGTAGAGACAGATTCTCCTTCTTAGTAAGGGCTGGTCTTGAACTCCTGAGCTCAAGCAATCCACCCACCTCAGCCTCCCAGAGTGCTAGGATTACAGGTGTGAGCCACCACGCCTGGCCACTTCAAAACATTTTCTGATTTTCCTTGTAATTTCTACTTTGACCCATTTCAAAGTTTGAAACATGTTATTTAATTCCTGAATATTTAAAGGATTTTTCTAGCTATCTTAATTGATTTCTATTTTGGTTTTGTTTGCTTGGGAGAACACATTCCATAAGATTTCAATTATTTGAAATATATTGAGATTTTATTTTATGGCTCAGCAAATGTTTGACCCTGGCAAATATTCTATTTGCAGCTGAAAAGGATTTGAATATTTTACACTAAGTGTGGAATGGTCTATAAATGTCAATTAAGTTGCGATGTTTGGATCTGTATCTTTACTGTTTACTTTTTTGTATACCTGTTATATGAGTTACATTAATTACTGAGAAAGGAGTTAGAGCAAGCTTTTCAAAGCATGAATCAGAGCATAGCCTTCCCAATGTAAGTTCCTCAGAGTTTCCTTAGTGTGTTTAGACTAAAATCCAATCTTCTTACCCTAACTGTCAGAAGGCATGATCCATCCCATGCCCTTCCCTCAGACCTCCTCTTCTGGATTTCCCCGGCCTCCTCCCCAGCGGGCACACTAATTACACACCAGTCGCTCTGGCCCTTTGTCCGTTCTCTGAACCCACTAAGCCTCTTCCTACCTCAGGAGGCTGCGTGGTCTATGCTATTCCTTTTGCCTGGGGTTATATCTTTACCCAGATGATGTCAGGGCTCCCTCCTCCGCAGCCGTTAAGCCTAGATGCCACTGCCCCAGGGAGGCCTTCCACATCCTCTCCTTTGGGAGCATTCTCTTTGAGGAACTTTTCACTATTCGGTTAATCCCTTTTGTTAATTTTCCTGATAATGGTTTGTATGGTGGTTTGCTCTAGTTGAGAGCAGAACTGGCTTGTAGTGCACAGTCAGTAAATCCTTGCCGGGTCCGTGGCCGGTGGATGGGAGGGTGGGTGTACAGACCTCCGTGTTGTCTGTCTTGTTCCACAGTTGTTTCAATTTGGATGTGACGATGGGGCTGAGAGGCCTTTAAAAGCAGGAACTCCTTCCACTTCATGTTTCTGACACAGCATAACAAGTGCTCAGTCAGTTACTGTTCAACTAAACCACAGGTGGCCCAGGTGCTCTCAGGATACCCTGCCCACACCTCTGCCCGTGGTCTCTGCACTGCATCCCTCTTTTCAGTCAACGAAGGCACAGTTTGGCACAGGGCCTTGAACATAATATATGCTCAATATCTTAGTGCAAAGAAAGAAGGAAAGAAAGAAGAAAGGGAGGTAGAAAGGATCTTGTCAGAGCTCTGATGAATGCATTGCCTGCAAATTTCAAATCTGGGGCCCCTAAACCTCAATGTCAGAAAGGATCCCCATACCCTTTTGTCATGTAGGGAAGTCAGAAAAATTTCAGCTGTTCGTGGATGGTTTGTCCCACTTCCCATCACAAGTCTAGGAGCAGGGGACGTAGAAATTCTTTCCTTCCCTGTATACTTGAAGTATAGAACAGATGACATAGCCTAGAAAAATGGTGACCAAAAAATCAGCCAGGAGGACTTAATTGTTTCCTGAATGCTTGCTGGGAATGAACACTTGCTAATGAAGGAGAAAGAATGGAAAATATGTAGCACAGACCATGAAATCATTTCCACTCTGGCTGTTGAGCATCCAGGATTCTTTTCCTTTAAAGGATTCAAATTAACCTGAGACTTTGTTTCCTTTTATCGCTGTTCTATATAGTAGTGAGTTCATTAGAATGCCCAGAACTTCTTCCCTACTACAGTGCCCACTCTTTGTCTGGAACAGCTTATTCACGTGCTCCTTCCCTCACCTAGCCCACGTGCTTGACCCCAGGCTGCACGCAACAAGTGGGCTGCATTGTTTTCACCTGAAGTGGATAAGTATTGAGGTGGTCAGTCAACCTTTGTGGCTTACAATCCCACCCTGACCCTGTCCTACCTGTGCAGATCCATGGTAGGGCTGCCCCTCAGCTTCACTGCATGCACTCTGTCCAGGACGGGAGGCAGAACAAGGTCAAGTCATGTTTTGACATATGGCGTTTCTGATTCCATGCAGTAAGTAACCAGCCAAACCATTACAGAACATGAGGCATTGTCAAGAGCGGAAAACCTGCAATTTGGCTTCCTTAGATAGATATATAGTTCCAGAGAGGCATGAACAGTAGGATTGACTTGTTTTGGACTATAAAGTTATACTATATTTTAGTAATAAAAGTAAAGAAATCTTATATGTAGAAATAAAGACTAGCCAGTGCCCCAAAGCCAGGGCAAAAATTGACGCAGATTGAAGCCTTAAATCAGGGTTCATATGTATATAGTTTACCCATCAGATCCTAATGAAATACCACCACAGGATTCATGAAATAAAAATCTCTGGCATTCTATTATATAAAATGAGGCTCAGAATAAGAAATTTTAAAGATTAAGAAACTGGAGGTATTTCCTATTGTATATGACTTATTAGGTATTTCCGATTGTATATGCATATTTTTTGGAGTATAATATGTATGACCATGTTATATATTGTAATATGTGAATTCATCAGCTTATTTTAAAATTAAAGGAAAAGAATACTCTCCTAGGAAAGTCAGAGCTGGAGGGGGCCTTCACGGTCAGCCTGCCCAGCACTGTCTGTGCGTCAGCAGCTTGGCCTCCAGCAGGGGTTTCTGAATGCCAGTTCTTGGCCTGCAGCCAGGCCCCTGCAGTGTTGCATCACCTTGCAAGCTTATTACCCAGGCTGATTGCCAGGTCTCATGCCTGGAGTTCTGAGTCAGCCAGCTAGGTCTGGGAACCACCGGATTCAAGGCACTCTCCTGGACATGACCCTCAAGAGGCCTGTGACCCAGGCTTGCCTCTGCCCTCCATCCCAAGGGTGGTCAGAGTGAGGATGGACATGGTATCAGGGTCCACCAGTATTGGTCCACCTGGACCTCTCTGTTATGAAGGACTTTGGATTCCCAGTAAGTGTTCAAACCCTTCATCTAGAAGCCTACAGCTCCAGCAACACTGATTTCATTCACTCATTCATTGTTCATTCATTCATCTCACAGATATTTACTGAATGCCTAATGGGAACACAGTGGTCAGTTCTGCTTGTAAATCCAGTGAGGACGACAGACAAGTTCACAGAGTTACAACCCAGCGGTGGTGGAAGAAGAGTGGATGTAGGGTCGCAGCTAGAAGGGATTCTAGATTTGGCTGGCACTGACGGATGAGAGGAAGTGAGTATGAGGGAAAGATCCACCTTCTGGGGTGAGTATGTTTCCACTTCAAGCTAAAAAAAAAAAAGGAGAAGAAAAATGTTCTAGGGAGGCAACTAGGAAACCAAGAATACCTGTCACAGAAGCTGTCAAAACCATTCAGCACACAATGTTAATTTCCTGGTGTTGATAACTGGACCATGGTTTTAAGTGATGCTAACATTAGGAAAGCTGGGTGATGTGTATAGAGGAACTCTCCACACTACTCTGGCAACTCTTCTATCATTTGAAATTTTTAAAATAATCATTTGGGATAGAGAAGACAGAGGATGGACTCCAGGTAATGACGGAGGGTCATTAGAGAGATGACCTTGAGAGATGTTAGGAGGCAGAACAGAGAGAGTTCAGGGATTGACTGAATGTGGGAGAAGGAGGGACAAGGTGCTTTGGCTAACAGGGGAACATGGCACACTGTCCCTGGGATAGAGAAGAGAGGAGGGGTCTGAAAGGAAGGATAATGGGATCAGATGTGGACATGGTGACTTCGAGGTGCTTGCAGAAGCTTCAGTGGAGATGTCTGAGAGAGCACTGGACATCTAGATCTGGGGCTCAAGAGAGGATTCATTGCTACATAGAGAGATCCAATCAACAAGAGATGAATGAGGAGAACATAAACTGAAAGTCTTGAAAAAATTGGGAGGGATGGAATTCTGAAGAGAGCCTGCAGAGTGGGTGATAAATAAAAAAATAGACGGAGGTCAGAACCTTAAAGGAGTTACACAGAGAAAGAGCAGGCTTAAAAGAGCACAAAAAGGAAGAAAGAACATCAGCCAAGTGTTACATCATGGAAACCAAAGGAAGAGGAATTGTCAAGGAGACAAAACCAACCTTCAGAAAGGCCAAGTAAGATAAGAACAGGAATGAGTGGGTTGTTGGCAGCGGCCTCCGTGACTTCAAATTAACCATTGTCTTTCAACCAAATGTTTTGGACAGTGCAAAAACAATGTGGAAAAATCCGTGAATATTTTTAAGTGTGTACTTTGATAAAACAAGTCATGAGCGTCTGTCAGCCCGGTATTGTAAAGAGCCATGTGTGATCCTGGGTGTCAGGCAGACTTAAGTTCGAATGGTGGCTTTGTCATCTGCTAAGTGAGAGACCTTGAACAAAGGATTTAATTAACCTTTAAAAACTCATCTATAAAATGAGGTGGTCATGTGCACCTTGCCCTTTGAGGATTATAGAGAAAACATGTAAAGCCTCTACGCTGGAGTGCCTGGCGCATAGTAGGTGCTCAACAAATGAAAGTCATTATTTGGGCCAAGAACTCCACTTCTGGGCTCCACAGCTTGTTACGCATTTACCTGCTGGGTCATCGACTACAGGGTACTGAAGCAACTTGGTCTGCTGGCTCTCTCCCAAGCCCAGCCTTCACCCGACTGCCAGCTTCTTAAGAGTGTCTTATTCAACTGATTTTCCCCATCAGCCAACATGAAGCGTACATCCTAAGGGGGCCTTCACGTGCAGCATCTGAAGTAAGCCCTAGACATGGGCCCTGCTCTAGAGTTGTGCATGGGAAGGTTTGCTCCAACCTGTGCCCTGTGGACTGCATGCTGACTTTCTCGGGACCTTTTTTATTTGTCTGTGGTGTTGGATATCACAAAAAGTATGCACAGACCTTTTTTTTGGCTAATAAGCTTTCGCTTATGTTTGTGTATTTAATGGGTGGCCCAAGGCAACTCTTATTCTTCCAGTGTGTAGCAAAAAGGTTAGGCACCCCTGCTACAGAGTTGGCCTTGGAGTTGCAGGTCTGAAAACAAGTTGGTTGTCTACAATCTAATTCTGGAAATCTCAAAGAAAGAATAGCAAATCAGAGAAAATGATGAAGACCCTGGGTACAATTTGTTAGTTGGCTGATTCATCCGAGTTCACATGATTCACTCTGTAATTATGGACAGTTTCTCTGTCCGAATCAAAAAGAAAAAGAAAAAAAGACATCTAAAAATCAAAATACAGGCCAACCACAGTGGCTCATGCTTGTAATCTAAGCACTATGGGAGGCCGAGGCAGTTGGATCACCTGAGCTCAGGAGTTTGAGACCAGCCTAAGCAAAGGAAGACCCCATCTCTACTAAAAATAGAAAAAAACTAGTCGGAGATGGTGGCAGGTGCCTGCAGTCCCAGCTAGTAGGGAGGCTGAGATACGGGGATTGCTTAAGCCGAAGAGTTTAAGGTTGCTGTGAGCGATGACACCACAGCACTTTACCCAGGATGACTGAGTGAGACTCTGTCTCAAGAAAAAAGAAAATCAAAATACATAGTCTTATTAAAGATTGTGGGCAGGAACCATGTATAAAAAGGAACCAAGAAAAATAATAGCTTGGGTATCTGGATACAGGAGTTTGCAAGCCATTTTCAAAGTTCCCTAAGAAGCATCTCTAAAACCATTCTAGTCTACCAACAAGGGGAGCCCAGAGTGGCCCCTATGTCTGCCATGTCAAGCTAATGCAGACTGGGGGAGAAACTTACTGTCTCATAATTCCAGAGGCCAGAAGTTTGATAGCAAAGTATTGGCCCTGCCTGTCCCCTAGCTCCTGCTGGCCGCTGGAAGTCCTTGGACTCCTTGGCTCCAAGGAGGCATTGCTCCAATCGCCACCTCTGCCTTCACATGGCATTTTTCCCCTGTGTGTCTTTCATTCCAAATTTTCCTTTTTATAAGGACACTAGTCAGTCGGGTCCTCCCCCTCAGTCAAGTATGATCTCATCTCAATTACGTCTGCAAGACCCTATTTCCAATTAAGGTCACAGACACGAGTAGTAGGGGTTAGACCTTTGACTTGTAAGTTCAGCTCATGAAACACCCAGGCCCTCCTGCGGCCCTTCCAGCCCTGCACACTGTTCCCCAGCCCCCGAGAGCTATGTACGGCTCGTCAGGCTCACCGTGCTCTCCAGGCCTGCAGACACACCAGGCCATCTCCTAGCAATGTGCCCTCGGCCCTTTATGTTACCTAGGAAACTATCTGGGACAGATAGTTTCAAAACTCATGGGATGGCTGGGTGTGGTGGCTCACATCTATAATCCTAGCATTCTGGGGGACCAGTGTGGGGGTATTGCTTGAGCTAGGAGTAAGAGACCAGCCTGAGGAAGAGTGAGACCCTGTTTCTACTAAAAGAATAGAAAATCTAGCTGGGTGTTGTGGCCTAAGCCTGTGGTGCCAGCTACACAGGAGGCTGAGGCAAGAGGATTGCTCAAGACCAAGAGTTTGAGGTAGCTGTGAACTGTGATGATGTCATGGCACTCTACCCAGAATGACAGGATAAAACTGTCTTAAAAAAACAAAACAAACAAAAGAACTCAGGGGACATTTCCCCTGTTCTGTAAAGCCTTCTTCCCTCCTACCTTTTTCAGGACTACTTGCTAGATTTTCGGAGCTCCCTGAACCCCTCTGCACATCCGTGGTGTGACAGATTAAGGCTGCTCTTCCCACTGGACTGCGAGCTCTGTGAGGACGGGGGCTGTGAGTTTTCCCCTTCGTCCCCTCTGCCTCAGCTGCACGATGCACATCCAGCTGCTTAACTTGCCGGGAGGCCCGACTTGATGTTCTGTAGTGTCCCATGGGCCTGGGTAAACAGGCCAGCCTGGCCAGACTAAACTGTGCCATCCCTCCTAGCCCAAAGCAGCACTTTGTGTCGGGTCGAGTGTGGGTTGTCAGTGAATTTCCAAACGAATTT
This sequence comes from Perodicticus potto, assembly GCA_963574655.1. Lineage (NCBI taxonomy): Eukaryota > Metazoa > Chordata > Mammalia > Primates > Lorisidae > Perodicticus > Perodicticus potto. The sequence goes on from CAUYRH010076926.1 coordinate 67,868, forward strand.
CCCCTGCTCCCAATCTCCATGGGAGGTCTCTGTGCTGGACCCTGTCAGGCCCAGCCCGGTGTGAGGTGACAGGCTGGGCTGGTCGCTCCCCAGCCTGCTCTAAGGGAGACTGCACGCAGGAGCTGTTGGCCGGTGGGTCCCAGTGCCACAATGCGGCATTCAGTGGCTGCTGGGGAGTGCCCCTGTCTGTGTGTGGGCAGCTCGTGGTCCAAGGCCAGCAAAGCCCTATAAAAATGTCAGCCTATGCAAAGGCCAGAGCTCTTTCTCTCCTGGCTGGTGGTTTTCTTCTTACTTATCTGTCTCCTTAAAATAAGCCCTTCCTTTTCTCCTCCATCTGAGGCTCCTGCCCCTCCCGTGCCCTCGCTGCCAAGCACAGCTAAGTTGAGGTCAGAGGACGGACTGCACAGACAGGGCAGGCACTTCAGAGCTCAAAGGTCTTCTTGAAAGGGAGTCTCCAATCCCTTTTTCCCACAGGTGAGAAACTAAGGCCAGAGGTGGGAGAGGGCTTTGGCTAACATCACACAGAAAATTGGCAAGGGACAGAGGGACAGAGCCTTGACCCCACACCCCAGAGACGGGCTCTTTCCCTTCAGCCACACTACCTCTGTCTGTCTCTTCCAGGGGAGACTTGAGGTTTCATTCCTGTGTGATAGCAGAATAAACTATGAAAAAAAGTTTGCTTGCATCCTTCAAGTGCCTCTGTCCACATAAAAGAGCATTAAGGATTCAAAGAGGCACTGACCCCGTTCTCGGGGACTCCTGCACAGGACAGAGAGGAGGCAGTGTTTGCTGCCCGGGGCTGTGGCATCACCCCGCCACTGTGACTGGAAATTGCAACCTATGGGGAGTTACAGAAATAAAAATGGATTAGGATGTTGACTGCAAGTTCAGTCTGAGCCAATTGTTTGTCTTTTAACCATTCATTAAAACAAAATCCAGTTCATTCTTCACCATTTATTTATAAGGCCCAGATGGTCGTTTCAATTAATGTCTTAAAAAAATAAGGGGGAAACACGATATTAGGATTCCTGTAAAACTCAGTCAACAAGAGCCAAATAAAACACTAACATTCTCACATTTGTGGGAGCTGGATCTGTGGCTGCTTTTTCCCAGCTATTCCCCTTCTACTATTCCCCAGTGTGAGCCCTGATGCTGTGATGTATGGAAGCCCACATACATCTGCCTTGCTCCAAGGTCCCGCCTCGCCTGCCACCCACCTGCCCCTGTCTCATGCCACCTCCACGCTCCTACCTCGTCTTGTTCCATGAAATCCCACATTGAAAGCTGAGCCTGTACTACCCTTTTTGCTTGGCTTGGAATTCCCTCTTCCTTCTCTTCCTGCCCTCTCCCTTGCTTCTGTCTCTATCTGTCTAGATCCTCAATCTGCTCCCTCAGTCATAAATCACTCTCTCATTTCTGCAATCTGGTATTCATTGCATCGCCAATGCACCTGATTTGCCTCTTTGCAGGACACACGGGTTTCTTATCTTCTCCATCCATTTATCTATTCATTTAATGTCATCTAGTCACTTAATAGTCATTTATGAATATTTTCTGTGTGCTAGCTGCTGGGCCTGTCCTGACCAAAGGAGCTCACCTCCCAATGTGGGAGACAGAAGGCAGATAATTGTAACAGAATAGTCACTACCCCAAGATTTAGGATTTATTCTAAAGGCAATGGAAAGCTATTAAAGAATTTCTTTATTTTTTATTTTTTATTTTTTTTTGAGACAGAGCCTTAAGCTGCCTCCCTGGATAGAGTGTTGTGGCATCACAGCTCACAGCAACCTCCAATTCCTGGGCTCAAGCGAGTCTCCTGCCTCCACCTCCCAAGTAGCTGGGACTACAGGCGCCTGCCACAACGCCCGGCCGTTTTTTGGTTGCAGCCGTCATTGTTGTTTGGTGGGCCCGGGCTAGATTCGAACCCGCCAGCTCAGGTGTACGTGACTGGCACCTTAGCCCACTGAGCCACAGGTGCCGAGCCTGTTAAAGGATTTCAAAGAGGCAAAATGGTGATGGGAACCAATAAGCGTTCTGAAGGTTGTTCTTGGAGCAATGTAACGGACATTCGGTGAGGGAGGTGTGGGGCTGGGAGGGTAATCACAGTGGTAGAGTGAAGGTTAAAGGCTAATTAGGAGATTGTTGAAATAATTCCAGCATGGCATGAAAGCATGCCCCAGGGGAGTAACAGAAGGAAGGCAGAGGAGAAATGGGATGGGAAGGACAGGAAGGAGTTGTTGTGGACAGAGAGTTTGTCTAAGACCCCTAAGGTCTCCGGCTGGGGCTATTGTGTGGAAGGTGATGTTGGTCAGTGGTTCAGGCAGGAGCAGGTCTGAGGGAGGGCTGGGGCCTCATGCCTGCCTAGGTTGTTGTTAAGGAGACCAGGTGCATGAAAATAGAGATGGGCCTGGCTGTTCTACAAATATGAAGCTCAGGTTCCCAGCAGGCCGCAGATCCTGATGAATAGACAAATTCTTCCTGCTGGCCCTTGAGATCAGAAGAAAGGACTGAGAATTACTCCCATTACCCTTCATTCTGAGCACAAGAGATCCTCATTTGCTTTGTTAATCAATGAAAGATTGAGACTCCAAAACAGATAGTGTAGGCAGAGAGAAGACGTCACATTTATAAGACAGAATTTCAGAGGAAGTATAATCATTCTGATTTACGACAGCTCTCCCACTGTTTCTTCAGCTATGTGGGAGCTGCTGGTACTTCAGGAGGCCTCAGGTTTTCACCGAGCCCCATGAGTTTATGGAGGAAGCAGGCATGGGACTCGGAAGTTTGTGGTTAGATTTCTGGTCATGCATTTGGACAAATCACTTCCCTTGACTGGGCTTAGTTCTCTCTTTTAATTTTAGGATCTGGAAGACCATCTCCAAGTTTAAGATGCTTTGCCCCAGAGATAACAAGGGAAACTGCTGATTTAAAGAATCACAATCACACCTGCTGCACCTCAAGGCTCACCAAGTGAGGAAAAGAATGGTGAAATGACTATCAAAGGTCTCTTAAGACAGCCAAGCCTCAGGAGAAGTACTCCCTGAAGTGTGACTTCTCCCTAGGACAAGAATGCTACTTATTTTCTTTCTCCCACAAACGGGAAACTAGTGGAGCTCTCATGGCTGGGAATATCTGTGCCTATCGTGATGACCACTGAGCGGAATCCATATTTCCTGTAAAGTAACAATTCACTTTGTGCAGAGAAGGCAGAGCTTCTGTAACTGTTGCTGCAGGAGGAAGTACTCCCGACCTCTGGAGGGACGGGAGCATCCGGGAGGGTGGGACCTTGGTGCCGAGACCAAATTGCCTCTCAGATTCTGCCCTGCCCGTGTGTGTGGTACTGGAGAGACCCAGCATGATTTGGTTTGAATCCTGGCTCTGCTACCTACTCACCAGAGGACCTGGATAGTCACACAACCTCGTTTAGCCTCTCTTAGTCTCCTTATCTGCAAAATGGGAATAGTAACAAACAGCAACCCGGGGGTGGAGGGTGAGACTGTGAGGATGAAATGAGAGAAGGCAGGGTCTGTCACACAGGATGAAGCTGGTAAAGTTTAGCATTAGCAGCCTGTGTTAGTTTTAGAAACATCATTCTTCAATTATCTTCGACTTTTCCAAGCCAAATAGAGGCTACCAGTAGGTAGGAAGTGGCCCTCCACAGCCAGTTTGGGGGCCTGTGGTTATGGTGGGGGAAGGGGGCTCCCTCTTTCCTGCGACCTAGGGGAGCATAGGCATCTGCCCAGGCTAGTGGATTAGGCAGATGCAGGCCACACCCGCAAAGTAGGGGTCTCTTGGGGCTTGTTGCATGAAACTTGGGGGGACTCCTGGTAACTGCTGAGACTGTAGTGCTCAGTTGTGGACAGTCCCAATCATGGATCAACCTAGTGGACACAGATTCATACTGTTTGCTGGCTCCTTCTTAGCTTCCCAGGATGGGACTCTACTTGGAATAATCTGGGTATGAACAAAAGCCTGGATTTTGTTTAATGGTGTGAAACATAGCAGGAAGATGACTGTGTTTAAATCAAGGAGCCCCCCACCCCCACCCTGTCAGACCTCTTCCAGCTCTTCTAAGGCCACCCGCACCCTGGGGTAGGGGGTGTCAGCATGAGTTTGGGGCAGGCAGGCCAGCAGAGGGGGCTGTCTATTGAGTATTACCCCAGAGCAGAAGAGTCATTCAGTTCCACTTTGACTAACTTGTCACCTACTTTGCATCTTGCTAGGTGCTAGACACAGGCAGAACTTCAGAGCTGCCAAAGAGGGAGAGGTGATGGAGACTGAAGGCTTTGGTTTTCAAAGCAGAGTGGAAGAATAACTGGGCTAGGTCTAGCTATGGTGCAAAGCTAAAATACAATTACTCAAAGAGAAATTCACAAAACTTTTTGTCCCAGAAATACAGGACCATTCAGGGCCATTTCTAGTCTCAGGCTTTTAAAGACATTCCAGCCACTTACCCGAAAGAAAGATTTCACATGCAGCATACCCTGGTCTGGAAGTGAAAGCAAAACTAACACCTACCCCAGAGATACAGAGACACTCAGAACATATTGGTGGCTTTATGCGTGCTCTCTGGCAACTGTGATGGGGGCTAAACTGCCTCTGAGAGAACAAGGGAGGGGTATTTTCAGACCTGGACCTTGTCTGATGCTTCTTTGATTTGTCCCTGGTTCTCCTGGTCACTTGGCACCGAGGAAACCTCAAATGGAAGCTGACAAAGAATGAACGAAAGAACGAATAAATGATTTGCGGGTGGTCATATCGTGGACCATCTGCAGAGGGACTCTAGGGGGCAAAATTCGGAGTTCTTAGTCACACAAAGGATGCTTCTGGGCACTATCCTGGCTCTGCTGGGCTTTCAGGCAGCTGTCTGCATTCCTGGTTCTTGGTGTGCTCTTGGCCAAAGAATGACCAGACACCTAAAAGCAAAGCAATCATGAAACAAAGTTATTGAGGAAGGGAAAGATACACGTACAGAGCAAGATATGTTCACCATAGACAATAAATAAGCCCCCTTGTCACAGCAAAGAAGGCTTGGTTATGGGCTGGGGCTCTCTTTTATACCGGTGTAAATTGGGGCCACCTTGTGGTTCAGAGGTCACCTGCATGAGCCTCTCCTGTCTGCCTCTTTCTGCTCCTCATAGACCTCTCATGAGTCTATGGGGGAGGGTGAACTTCAGCATAGATTTAAGCTAATGACAGGATAATTAGCCTTAAGACTATTCTAGCTCACCTTCCAGACTATTGTTGTACCTGTGCTACTTGGCATGTGAGCTGGAGGATTCTCTGCAACCTTTTGCAGGTAGCATGTGGAGTTATGATTGGTAGATTGGTAGACTATTCCCTCCTCCTCAGTTCTGATTGGTAGATTGGTAGGGTGCTCCCTCCTCCCCGGTTCTGACTGGTAGATTGGTAGGGTGTTCCCTCCTCCCCAGTTCTTATTGGTAGATTGGTAGGGCGTTCCCTCTTCCTCAGTTCTGATTGGTAGATTGGTAGGGCTTTCCCTCCTCCCCAGGTGTGACAATCACTTGGGATAGGATTAAGATGGAGCAGCACCAAGACAGGGGTCTGGGAGCCCACTTTTGTCCTTTTCCCCTGGAGAGGCAGAATCCTAACTATCTACCTAACAGCTCTACTCATGAAGGAAAAAGTCCAGCCTCTTGGAGGCTGAGAATGTAACTCACGTTCCTGAACTCACACTTATTTACTGTCAAAAACTACCAATAGCACAAAAATATCTGCCTTCTAGGTCTCCTTCGAAAGTGTGGCTGAGAACATCAGTGTGAAAACCAAATGGCCACTGAACTCTCATCCTGGTGTTCAAGACCCCAGCCACTGTCTCCTCCTGGCTGCCTCTTTCTGCTCCTGACTTGGAACCCACTATGCTCAGCTCTCTGCTATTTACGTACAGTCCACTAAACTTGGCAGGCTCTTCTCAACCACGCCCATATCCCTCACCTCCTAGACCAGCGCTTCTCAACCTGTGAGTCTCTACCCAGAGGAACTATGTTAAAGGGCCGTGGCATTAGAAAGGTTGAGAACCACTGTCCTAGACTTAGCTCAGGTGACCTGTTGTCTCTGCCTGTTTAATCTTTAGCCACCCAGAGAGGTCCACACCATATGAAGCTTTCTCCAGTCCATCCACTCAAGAGGAATCTCTCCCCATCATGTTGATGGAGTATGGTGGGCATAGCTCTGTGAGGTAGAGGCTTCGTGCATGCAGTAGGCACCAACAGAGCCTGCACAAACTGGCAGTCAGTTGTTCTAGGAATCTCTGTGGACCAGCTGATTTGCTTCAGGGAAGGGGGCGCTAGGGACTCTGGTTCCTGATGTGCCCTGATCAGTTATTGAGATGGAGACGACAGGGTGGTATTAATTCTGGAGCCTCCTCCCTCTGGAGGGAATGTAAGGCTGCGGCAGGGTGAGACTCTAAGGCCAGCGGTCCTCCACCTTTTTGGCACCAGCAACTGGTTTTATGGAAGACAATTTTTCCATGGACAGTGGGGTAAAGGGATGGTTTCCTGATGATTCAAGCACATTACAGCTCCACCTCAGATCATCAGGCATTAGATTCTCAGGAGGAACGTGCAACCCAGATCCCTGACATGGGCAGTTTACAGGAGGGTTCGTGCTCTTATGAGAATCTAATGCTGCACTGATCTCACAGGAGGTGGAGCTCAGGTGTTGATACAACTGATGGGAATGGCTGTAAATACAGATGACGCTTCACTTGCTCAGCTCACCGGCTGCTCATCGCCTGTGCAGCACTGTTCCTAACAGGCCACAGACCATAACAGTCAATGCCCTGAGGGCTGAGGACTGCAGCTCTAAGGGACTGAGAATGTCCCACTATGACCCTCCGTGTCCTTGGTCCAGGACAGTTTTTTCTTATGCTAATGCTTTTTTGTTTCCACAGTAGCTAGGTAGCTAGGAAAGGCTGTGCAGGGTTTCCCTGTGTGAGGACATCCAGCCACAGGGCCCAGCGGGGATGATCCACACCACCCTTCCTAAGTTGTCTGCTCCGATGGGGGCTTTCTTGTTCAACAGACCTTTTTTGAATCTGCACAAAGGTAAACTGTGGGCTGTGGTCCTGTTCTAACATTTGCAGGGTCTGTGACAAGAATGCCAATTATTCAATTTGCTATTTAAAAGTTATAAAATAAGCTTAAAACTATTAACTAAAGTATATTCTATCCTCCTGCCTTGACAAATACATCTTTGTAATGACTTGAAGTCCACGTTCTAATTTAGAATTCTCAGATTCTTAGAATTTTGCCCCAGTACTTAGTAGCACAAGGGGAGTTTACCCCGGCCCCATGCCAAAGCCCCTTTTCTCCCTTCCCCTATTAATATCCCTGTCCAGAGGCACAGAGAGACTCGGATAGCTGCATCTGGACACACCTGGGCACCCAGCTCTAATGTCCAACTTCTCTTCCAAATTCTTTGAATACAAATATCCCTTGGTGTCCCCTGGGTGTAAGGGTGCTGAAACTTGGTGAGTATCCTTGGTATCCCCTGAGCCTGAGGGTGTTAACACTTGCTGTGTGACCCACACTTGGAAAGACAGACTTGAGGAAAGGCCCATGTAAGCCCCAGAAGTGGCTAATGGTGTTTGGCAGGGAATTTAGGGGTCCTGGGTAAGGATAAGGTCTAGAATAGGGAATGTAGGCTCCCAGTAGGCATGTGCCCTTGACCTCTTGGACTCTTTGCCTGAGGAAATGTACATGACCCTATATCATGTTGGACTCTCTTGCATGGGCAAGAGACTCTCTTTCAGGTAGGATTGCTATCCTGGTAGAACGTAGGATTAGGTTCCATGCTAGGGCTTAAAGTGGGGCAAACGAACTGGCAAGTGTGACCCTTCATCTGGCGCCCCCTCCTCTGCCCAAGGCCTCAGATGGTGACATTCAGATGGTATGTGTCTGCCCCTCTGTCTAGCAATTTGATGACAGCTGTCTTGTCATTTTTGTACTCTTGGTAGCAACTAGCACTGTTCCTCAAGGCCTAAGTGTTCAAGGTTACTTTTAAACTTTGCTGTGCAATACACAGTGACAATAACACTGGACTCAGACAGATCCAAGACACTTGTGTTCTCTTAGCTTTGCCACACCTCACTGTCAGCCCAGAAGATCACATTCCCTTCCAGGCCTTACATTTCCCCATCTATAAAATAAAGGTGTTGGACTGAACAGTTTCCAAAGTCCCCTGCAGACCTGAAGATCTGCAGTTTATGACTCCCGAAAACTACAATTTTCCTTATCTGTCAATCATTCTCAACCCTTGGTACTCATTAAAATCACCAAGGAAGCTTTAAAAAAATACCAGTGCCCAAGCCCTGCCCCCAGAGGTTGTGCTTCGGTTGTTCTGAGGTGTGGCCTGGGCCGAAACGCCTCTGTGATTCTGATCCACTGTTAGGGTTGGACGGGAGCCCACATCCGAGGGACAATTGGGCAGGCCAGATGCCTGGACGCCGAGCAGAACAGCTGGAGGAGAGGCTAGACGCTGGAGTCCTGGGGAAGGGGCCTCCTGCTCACCCTGCAGGAAGCTGAGAACACCGATGGCCAGCCCACCGGACTCACCCCCCTGGCCCGTCTCCCCATCCTCCAGCTGAGAGCAGGAGGGAGGAGGGGAGCAGGCAGCTGCCTAATCTGGGGAGATTTTCTCAGGGGTGGGGGAGGCTAACGTTTGGCTCCAGTCTTACTCCCCCTTCACAGCTGGAGCGGGAGCAGCCAGAGTGAGCGCTGGGCCTGGGATCTCAGCCGCTGGCAGTTGTTCACATGTTCCGTCCCTGACAGCTGCAAAGCTGCTGACGTATTGCATATGTCCACATGCGAGCGTGCACTCTAGCGGAACAAATGAGACAAAGAGGCAGAATTCGTAGCCTACGAGGTCGCCTTCTCTTCTTAGACTTCAAGCTATCCCTTCCACCTCCCCTGACCTCACTTTCTGCCAGCGTGAGGAACAGTGGGGCGCTCACTGTGTGACGCGCTCTCCTTAGGGCTCCCAGTGCTGTTCCTCAGGGAGAGTCCACACTCATGGCAGACTCCGTCATTATGACAGCTGTCATTTACTGACTGGGAGCCATGGGCCAGGCATTCTCCTAAGTACTGGAGGTGGATGATTCTATTTACCCCTTAGAGCAACCCCATGAAATAGGCACTATCATTATTTCTATTTTACAGATGGAGAAACCAGAAAGAGATAATATTTAATCCAAGTTTGCAGAGCTGCCAAGACTCCAAGACAGGTGGTCTGACACCAAAACCTGAGCTCTATAAGGCTGCTATGACTGCGGCCGAGGGCCTGTTCATCAATGAATGAGCTTTCTTTGAGCTCTGACGCGCTAACAAAGGAATTGCTCTCAGTGACATACACTTTACACTTTGATTTTTAGGTTGTTGTTTAGACTGGAGTTCACTGTGGACAATACAGGTGAATTCATAAACCACAGTGTCAGAAGCACCTGCCATTGCCTGGTAAGACTGTGCTTCTGTGGGAACACAGTGGTCCGGGGCAGCATGGCCAGGGACTCCAGGGACCAAAGTACTGTTGTAAAATGGCTGAAAAAGAGGGTCCATGACGGTGCAGGATGTGCAGAACTGCACCTGTCGATTTGCAAAATCTCCTGCTTGTAAGAGGCCTGGAGCTGTGTCGTAGTTTTCCCAGCACTGGTGTTAGGTCGTATGGAAATGTCCACATGCCATTGTTCTCACCTTTCCAAGATGGCAGGGGCAGGAGGGTGGGGTTCCTGAATGCCGCTAGTGACCTGTGCCCACAAAGCCTTTAGGCTTGGGGGTGCTTTCTGCTGAGCTTACTGACTTCGTATGTGTGTGGCTGTGGGGAGGGGGCAGTCTGCCCAGAGGGGACTGACAGTGTGAACAGAGTTACCTGGCAGATGAAAACAGGTAGGACCCTTCACTGCAGAGTTTGGCTGCTGCCTTCCCAACAATCTCACTTTGGCTCCCAAATTGCTTTTTACGAACTTGATTCTGTTTTTCTCCTCTCTTTAACAAAGTTTTGTCCCCATCTGTTTATCAGTTGTATGGACAAGTCCTTTTGTTTCTCCTTACTAGGTTTTAAATTTTTATTCATCAAGACAGTGAAAAAAATTAAAGTTCTCTGCTAGCGAGAGTTAAATTCTGCTTCAGAAAGGTGGACTTTTATGGTGTGTCAAGCTTTAGTGTGTTAATACATAAAAATCATCAGGATGTATTGTTAAAATGCGATTCTGTTCCCATAGGTCTGGGATGGGGCCCGGGAGTTTCCATCTCTAACGAGGTTCCAGGTGAAGCCTGTGTGCTGGTTCCCAGGCCACACTTCCAGGTGTAAGGGTGTAGGCAGAAGGGTGCAGGGAGCCTGTGAGGCACGCCAAATGCACCTGAAGGCTAGACACACCATTGACACAGTGCAGCTACACTCCAGCCGGCCCCCTGGCAGGTGACTCACATAACCTCATGGCTATAGGAAGCCTGGATCAGTCTTTCTTGGCTCCTCTTTCAAATGAGCTCATCCCCTGTTGAGACTGCACCCACATCCACCTCTCCGCACCCCCATGGCTGCTCAGGTGCGTTTGCCCTGTGTCACTGGAGCAGGGTCTGGTGGGCCTTGAGGCCAGAGAGGTGGATGGGGTCATGTGTGCAGCACCCTGATGGCCCTGTGGGAGTGTTGAGCAGAGGAGTAATGTGGTCTGATTTTTTTTTTTTTTTTTTTTGAGACAGAGCCTCAAGCTGTCACCCTGATAGAGTGCTGTGGCATCACGGCTCACAGCAACTTCCAATTCCTGGGCTCAAGTGAGTCTCTTGCCTCCACCTCCCAAGTAGCTGGGACTACAGGTGCCCACCACAATGCCCGGCCATTTTTTGGTTGCAGCCGTCATTGTTGTTTGGCGGGCCGGGCTGGATTCGAACCTGCCAGCTCAGGTGTACGTGGCTGGTGCATTAGCCTGTTGAGCCACAGGCGCCGAGCCCAGATTTTTACTTTAGAAGGTTCACTGTGACTTTGGTTAGGAAAACAGGCTCACTTGAGAGAGAGGATAGGAGAGGTAAGTGGATGTTGAAGTTGCCCGTGTGAGAAGGTAGCCTGCACAGACTGCTAGTGACAGATGTCGGGAATGTATGTATAGGACTACTCTGTTTATACTTTGGAACTTCTTGAGAAAGGGGCTGTGTTTATTTTATTTATTTACTATTAAAGACAGAGACAGGATCTCTGCTTTGTTGCCAAGGCTGGAGTACATTGACATGATCATAGCTCAGTGTAACCTCCAACTCCTAGGCTCACGTGACCCTCCTGCCTCGGCCTCCCAAGTAACTATGACTAAGGGCATGTGCCAGCACGCCGGGCTTTTTTTTTGCAATTTGTTTTTTAATTTTTTCTTTTCTTTTCTTTTTTTTTTTTTTTGCAGTTTTTGGCCCGTGCTGGATTTGAACCCGCCACCTCCGGCATATGGGGCCAGTCCCCTACTCATTGAGCCACAGGTGCCACCCTGTTTTTTAATTTTTTCTAGTGATGGGGTCTCACTATGTTGCCCGGACTGGACTCCAACTCCTGGCTTCCAGTGATCCTCCTGCCTTGGCCTCCCAAAGCTCTGGGGTTATAGGTGTGAGCTGCCACGCCTTGCAGGAGTACGTTTTAGCCATTTGCCTTCCTCGTTCAGCCAAGTTGCATGAGCGATAATACCCCCAGCTGTAATTCTCCCAATTCCCATTTGTGCATCCATCTGTAGCAGCCTGGCTCCTGCCCGTGATCCTATTGAAGCTGCTCTGTTACAGGCCCCTGGAAAGCTTCATATAGTAAATAATTTCATCTTAAAACTCCATCTCACTTCTATTGAACAATGTGCTAGAAGTCCTAGCTTGAAAAAGTACCAAAGGAAGAAAAAAGGTACAAGCATCAGAAAGAAAGAAGAAAAACTATCTTTTTTGTGAATGATGCAATTATGTATGCAGAAAAATCTTAAGGAATCTTTAAAAAGCTACTAGAGCCAATAAATGAATTTGCAATGTCACAGGATGTAAGATTGATATATAGAAACCAATAGTATTTTAGCAAAGCACAATCCAAAAAATAAAATCTCAGTAATTGGCCTGGCGTGGTGGCTCACGCCTGTAATCCCAGCATTCTGAGAGGCCAAGGCAGGTGGATTGCCTGAGCTCATGAGTTGGAGACCAGCCAGAGCAAGAGTGAGACCCCCGCTGCCGTGTCTAAAAATAGCTGGGTGTTGTGGTGGGCGCCTGTAGTCCCAGCTGCTCGGGAGGCAAAAGAATCTCTTGATCCGAAGATTCTGAGGTTGGTGTGAGCTATGACACCATGGCACTCTACCGGGGGGCAGCAAAGTGGTGCTGCCTCAAAAAACAAAATTTTTTTTTTCGGTAATTGACAATAGCATAAAAAAATTAGCATTAAATTTAATAAAAGATATTTAAGACTTATACACTGAACAAAATATTGCTGAAAGGAATTGAAGAATACCTGAATAAACAGAAATACGCCACATTATAGTTTGGAGATCTTAATATTGTTAATTAAAAATGAAAATTCTCTCTAAATTATTCTATAGATTCAGTGAAATTCCCGTAAAAATTTTAGCAGGCATATTGTAGGGATTGAAAAACTTATCCTAAAATTTATTTGAAATACAAATAACCTAAGTTAAAGCAATTTAAAAAATAAATTTAAATGTTGTAAAGTACCCATAAATTTGCCATTTTCAGGTTTTTTTTTTTGGTTTTTTTGAGACAGAGTTTCTCTCTGTTTTTCGGGCTAGAGTGCTGTGGCATCATCATAGCTCACTGCAACCCCAAACTCCTGGGCTCAAACAATCTTCCTGCCTCAGCCTCCTGAGTAGCTGGGACTGCAGACACCTGCCACAAGGCCTGGCTAGTTTTTCTAGTTAGTGTAGATAAGGTTTCGCTCTTGCTCAGTCACGCTGGTCTTGAACTCCTGAGCTCAAGGGGTCCTCCCTCTTCAGCCTGCCAGAGTGCTAGGATTACAGGCATGAGCCACTGGGCCTGGCCATTTTAACTATTTTTTCCATCATTTTTTTTTTTTTGAGACAGAGCCTCAAGCTGTCACCCTGGATAGAGTGCCGTGGCATCACAGCTCACAGCAACCTCCAATTCCTGGGCTCAAACGAGTCTCTTGCCTCTGCCTCTCAAGTAGCTGGGACTACAGGCGCCCGCCACAATGCCTGGCCATTTTTTGGTTGCAGCCGTCGTTGTTGTTTGGCGGGCCCGGGATGGACTCGAACCTGCCAGCTCAGGTGTACATGGCTGGAGCCTTAGCCCATTGAGCCACAGGCGCTGAGCCCATTTTAACTATTTTTAAGCTTCTAGTTTCATAATGTTAAGTGTATTCTCATTGCTGTACAACCAATCTCTGGAACTTTTCCATCTTCCCCAACCAAATGCTATATCCACCAAATGGTCACTTCCCATTCCCTTCCCATTCTACTTTCTGTCTCCAAGAATTTGACAACCTCACATAAATGGAATCATACTGTGTTTGTCGTTTTGTGACTGACTTATTTCACCTAACATACTGTCCTCAAGATTCATCCATGTTGCAGTTTATATCAGAATTTCCTCCTTATTTAGATTGAATACTGCTAGTCCATTGTGTGTGTTTATATACGTACATATGTGTATATGTGTATATACACATATCACATTTTGTTTATTCATTTGTCAGTGAACACTTGGGCTGCTTTTACCCTTTGTCTCTTGTGAAAAATACTACTATAACCATGGAGTACCAATATTTATTCCTGGCCCTGATTTTGAGTCTTCTGGGTCTATACCCAGAAATGGAATTGCTGGGTCATATGGTAACTTTATTTTTGATATTTGGAGGAACCACCATACTGTTTTCCAAAGGGCTGCACCATTTAAATTTCCACCCACAGTGTGTAAGAGTTCCAGTTTCTCCACATCCTCCTCAACCCTGTTATTATTATTTTTTGATAGCAGCCGTCTTAACAGGTATGAGGTAGTATCTCACTGTGGTTTTCGTTTGGATTTCTCTAATAATTAGTAAGTTGAACATCTTTTCACATGCTTATTAGCCATTCTATTTCTTCTTTGGAGTAATGTCTATTCAAATCCTTTGACACAAAACAAACTTTTAAACAAACGAAGTTAAAAGATATATAGTTCCTAATGTTAAGACTTAACTGTAAAACTATAGTAATTTACACAGTGTGGTATTGGATAGCAATAAAAATATATCAGTGCAACAGAACTGAGAGTCTAGAAATAAATCCTTATTCTTATAATCAATTGATTTTAATAAAGCTACCGGAGTAATTCAAGACGGAAAAATTAGTTTCTTTTATAAATGATCTCAAAATAGCTAGTTATAAAAGATAATAACCTTAACCTTTTTTCACCCCATATTTAAAAATTAATTTAAAATGGATTACAGAGCTACAATTGTAAAACTTGTAAAAGAAAACAACACCAAATTATTTGTAACCCTGCATTAAGCAAAGGTTTCTTAGCATACAAAAAGCACAAATTATAAAAGAAAAAACTGATTCATTAGATTTCATCAAGATTTAAAACTTTGCTCAGTGACAGGAAATGAAAAGAGCAATCACAGACTCGGGGAAAACATTTGCAAACTATCTGACTTAAATTCAGAATATATAAAAAACTCTTAGAACTGAATAACAAGGTAATCACCCAAACAAAAGGTTTGAACAAATATTTCTTCAAAGAAGATATATGAATAGTCTACAGGGGCATGAAAAAAATGTTAAACACCACTCATTAGGGAAATACAAATTAAAACCACAATGAAACACCAGTATATGCCCACTGGAATAGTTAAAAACAAGATAAAATAAAACAAAATTCCAAGTGTTGATAAGAACGTAGAGAAACTGGAACCCTCATAGTTGCTAGTGGAAATGTAAAACAGTATAGTGGCTATACAATTATAGCCTCTTTGTAAAAGTTTGGTAGGTTCTTTTAAAAGTTATCATTTTGCCAGATACAGTGGCTCATACCTGTAATCCTAGCACTCTGGGAGGCCCAGGTGGGTGGATTGCTTGAGCTCAGGAGTTCAAGACCAGCCTGAGCCAGAGCGAGACCTCGTTTCTAAAAATAGCTGGGCGTTGTGGTGGGCACCTGTGGTGAGCTACTCGGGAGGTTGAGGCAGGAGGATCACTTGAGCCCAAGAGTTTGAGGTTGCTGTGAGCTATGACGTCACAGCACTCTACCTAGGGTGACAAAGTAAGACTATCTACAAAAGAAAAAAAATCCAGAAGTTTTAGTTTCAATATGCATTTCCCTGATAACTAATGATATTGAACACTCCTTCATGCGCTCATTGGTTGTTGTCCTGCACATGTTTGCTCTGCAACTCAGCAATTCCACTCCTAGGTATTTACCCCAAATATACGTCCTCCCGAAGAGTCATAAGTAAATATCCATTGCAAGATTGTCATAATAACACAAACTGGAAACAATCCAAATGTCCATCAACTGGTGAATAGAAAAACCAAATGTGCTATATTCAGATCGTGGAAAACTACTTACTGTAAGAAAGGAACAAATTGCAAATACATGCCACAACATGGAGATACCTCAAAAAAGGCTAACAGAAAGAAGCCCAACACAGAAGACAGGATAATTCTATTAGTATGAAATTTCTAAAAATGGCAAAGTTATAATGATGAAAGCATATCTGTGGTTGTCTGGGGATGGACGTGGGCTCAGGGATTGACTGCAAAGGAGCATGAAGGGAATTTTTGTGGGAATGAAAATGTTTTAAAACTTGATTGCGGTAGTGGTTGCTTGACCATATAAATTCAATGAAACTCAATGAATCACCCACTTAAAATGAATCAGGTTTATAATATGTTTTTGATATGTAATTTATAGCACAGTAAAGTGATTTTTCTTGAGACAGAGTCTCATTTTGTCACCCTGGGCTTTAGTGTCATTGCAGCTCACTGCAACCTCCTACCCCTGGGCTCAAGTGACCCTCCTGCCTCAGCCTCCCGAGTAGCTGGGACCATAGGTGTGTATCACAGTGCTTGACTAACTTTTTCATTTTTAGTAGAGACAGGGTCTCACCCTTGCTCAGACCAGTCTCAAATTCCTGAACTCAAGGGATCCTCCCTCCTCAGCCTCCCAGTGTGCTAGGATTACAAGCCACCAAGCCTCCCTGTAAAAAATTATTCTTTAAGGTATAAAACTTACCTATTCAAAAAAACGCCCTCCCCAAACCCACGTACAACTCTCTGCTTTATCAAGCTGTGACTCTGTCCTTTCCTGGTCCCCTTTACGCCTCCTGATAACCCCTGGTTAACGCCTGGCTGCTGCTGTTTAATGCCAGACCTCCTGACTGTATCTTTACACTCATCTCTAGCTTTAACTGCCTGCTAAGAGCAGGTGACACTCAAAGGTCCATGCCCATCTTGACCTCTTCCCTCAGCTTCAGACTTGCTGATTTTGGCTTTTATTTTTGTTCTCTGCTTTCAGAATATCACCTCTGCTCATAATAGTGGGTACAATGTACCCCATATATACAACATTTTATTTGCCTCTCTTCCCCTTTTCCTGTTCCTCCCCTCATATCCTTCCTCTGTCTCCGTGTCACCACCACCTGCACAAACACTCAAGCTACAAATGTGAGGGTCAATTATAAATCAATCACCAGACCTGGGACTTTTTTTGTTTTTAGGTAAAGTTCACACCCAAAATGTGTTCAGATTTTAACGTTCAGTTTGATTAAGTCTGACAATTGTATACACCTGTGTGATCATCACCAAACCAAAATACAGAGGACATTTCTGTCATCTGAGAAAATTCCCTTAGGCCTCTTAGCAGTCAACGCCCTTCCCCACACATACACAAACACCCTAAAACACGTGCATACACCCACTATCTTATTTCTTTTTCTTTTTCTTTTTTTTTTTTTTTTTTTTGCCCAGGGCCCGGTTTGAACCTGCCACCTCTGGTATATCGGGCAGCACCCTACTTCTTTGAGCCACAGGGGCCGCCCCCACCCACTATCTTATTTCTAATGTTACTTGTTAGTTTTGTCTGTGAATGGAATCCTACAGTCTGTACTATTTTGTGTCTGATTTCTTTCACTTAATGTTATGTTTTGCTAGTCCATGTTTCACTGTGTGTATAGTTGGTGCCTTTTTGGTACTGAGTGGTATTCTATTGTATGAATATACCATAGGTTTATTCAGCCATTCCCTTGCAGGTAGATATTTGGATTATTTCCAGTTCTTCAATATTTGGATAAGGCTGCTATAAACACTCTCTACAGTTTTATTGGGAACATGTTTTTCTTGAACCAATATATAGAAGTGGAATGACTACATTACAGGGTCGATGTGTATTTAATTGTATAAGAAACTGTCAAATAGTTCTCCAAAGTGTTTGCATCATTGAATTCTCCCACCAGCAGTGTAGGAGAGTTCCAGTTTCTCCCTGTTCCCACAGGCCCTGGGTGTGGTCAGCCATTCCAGAGGTTGTCAAATGAGATCTTGTTATGGTTTTAATATGCATTTCCCGGATTGCTAAAGATAGTGATTTATTGGATGTTATCTTTTTCTGTGATGTTGCTATTGGTGTATTTTATTAGATCACTTGTCTTTGCATTTTCCATTTGTTGGACAGTCTTGTTAATTTTTAAATCTGAAGCGTTTTCTCCTTTGGGCCCCTCCTTTCCTTCCCACTGCACCTCCACTAGTTCGGCTCTTCCCAAGCCTCCACTGGACTATTACGAAGGGTTCTGACTACTTTCTTGAACACCAGTGCGGTCCTCTTGTATCTTACGCCTTTGATGTAGGCAGAGAAATCTCTCTAAGTCAATCATGTCATTCCTCTGTTCCCCATAACTTTCAGGAAAACATCAAGCATCTGAGGTGACAGTAAGGTCCGCTGCATGAGGCAAGGTGAGTTCCCCAGCCCCATCTCCCTCTGTTCCTAGTCCCCCCCAAATGCTGACAAGCAGTGCTGATTCTCACCGCTGGGCCTTGGCCTGTTTCTTCCTTTACCTGGAATACCAGCCCCACTTCTCACTCTCTGACTCTTATTTTTCTTTTTATCTAAGTGTCAGGGCAAATGGCATCTCTCCTTAAAGCCCCAGACAGAGGTAGGTCCCGCCTCTCTGTACCCATAGCAATGGGGCATCCATCCACAGAGCCCCAACCTCGGACTGAGGGAGTCATCTGTTTCTTAGAGAATGATAGCAGAAAAAAGATGCTCACGGTTTTAATTTAAAAAAAGAAGAAGAAGAAGAACTGTGTGTGTGGAGGGGTAGGCAGGAGGGGATGAGGTGAATAGGCATAATTCCCTCAGTTCACACATGGAGAAGAGCCTCCTGCTGTGCCCACCCCATGGCATGGTGCTCTCCAGGCTCTCCCTGTCCCAGCCAACTTGTTTGTCCCCTTGTTAAAGACATGTCCAAGAGCCCCCCCTTCCTGATGAAGCCTGGCTGACCCACCGTCGGAGGAAGAGTGTACAGACTCCAAACCCAACTTCTCAGCATGCAGGGTAACTCTGTGTTTGACCCTCTTGCTCATTCCAGAGATGCTGGGGGAATTTGATAATGGTCTGCCCCCCTGTGTGGCTGGGCCTCCCTGTCCCCACTTGGGCCTAGTTGACTGGGAAGTCAGAGGCTGGCGTTAGCAGCTCATTGCGTTCTAACAAGAGGAGGAGAAGAGTTCAAAACGCTCAGGCAGACAGTGAGGCTTCGAAGGATCAAAGCCTCTACCCCCTCCTCAGGCTCAGTTCTCCTTAGCTTCTTTGTCTAGAGGGTGTTCCATCTCCCACTTAAATCCTGATGACATGGCTCGGTGCCCGTGGCCCAGTGAGTAGAGCGCTGGTCACATACACCAAAGCTGGTGGGTTTGAGCCCGGCCCGGGCTTGTTAAACAACAATGACAACTGCAACCAAAAAATAGCCGAGCATTGTGGCAGGTGCCTGTAGTCCCAGCTACTCGGGAGGCTGAGGCAAGAGAATCACTTAAGCCCAAGAGTTTGAGGGTGCTGTGAGCTGTGACACCATGGCACTCTACCACGGGTGACATAGTGAGACTCTGTCTCAAAAGAAAAAAATCCTGATGACAGGAACTCACCACCTTGGGACAACGCTGACAAGAAGACTCCATTTGAACTGTGGTCCACTCCCCTTTTAGTCCACATTCCACCCTCTGGCGCTCCAGGGAGTGAAATGTGGGTGTTCCCAGGAAAGTCTCTCAGGTATGTGAAACCATCTCTCCTCTCCTCCAGCTCTTTTTTCCTCCAGGCCAAAGGTCCTCGACTCCCAACAAATCTTCTCCCTGTCACATGGTTTCAGGTTCCCCCAGCAACCGCCCTGCTGTTACCATGCCATCTGCAAACTTTCTGTGGTCTCCAGGGGATTCACAGCGTGGATGTTCTCTTTACCTCCCGAGTCCAGTCATCTTGCTAAATCAGCTCTTTTTGTTTTCGTTTAGTTGGCCACGTTCTTGGCAAATAGACACAAGCTACTCGTTGCAACCACAGCAGAAAGGTGCGTGCCCTAGACACTTTTGCCACCCTCACGGCACCCGCTACAGTCTTTAGGGAGAGGTGGGTGCTAAGGAAGGGTCTGCGAAAGTGAAGGGGAGGACTGGCTGGAAGCTTGGAGGAAGTTTCTCTTTAAGGTCCCAGTTCGCATCACCAACATGGTCACTGTCGGTGGTAAAAGGAAGGTAAAGCGGGTCGAGGGAGAGCCTGCTACGGGCCGGTTTCCATGACAGACTACCCTAGACACATGGCTTTCCACTTTCCCTACCTCTTTGTCCCCTTCTCAAAACCTGTGTCTTAGAAAGGGTGTTTAAATGAATCAGTTTGGAGAGCCCATTCTTGGATTTAGGATTCACATGTACAGTAACAACTGTGAATGCTTCCCGGGAAAGCATTCCCAAGACGGGAAATGCTTTCCCGGGAAGCCCACTGGTCTGGGGCCCCTCACAGCTCTGGGCTTTAGACCTTGACTTTCTCTTCAAAATAGACTTCCAGGAAGATTAGTATCTAAGGCAGGTCTCATAAGTCATGGTGTGGAGGAAAGGCTGTCCCAGGCTTCATCTCGAAACTGAGTTCCACACGAAGCCTGGGTTTCCCGAGTTTGCCGTCAACTTCCTTGGTGACCTTAAGCCTGCCTCTCTGGAACCCAGCCCCCATGCTGGCAATGAGCCCTATAGACTCTTGTGAGTTGGAAGTAGTCCCCTGATACTGATTTAGGGCATGAGAGTTTCTGCAGGCACTCCAAATCTGAACAAGGGGAAAAAAAGAAAAATCCTGTTGCCAAGAAAATTCTGGAATTAAAAGTGCTCTTTTGTGCCTTTCCTTTTAGCTTTAAAGGTTGTGGCAAAGCTGACCTATTCCTTCTGCCCCAGTAACAAAGCTTCAGATACCAGAGCTGCTTGCTCTGGGAACCAACCTTCCTTCCTTCCCTCCTTCCCTCTTTCTTTCTTCTTCTTCTTTTTAATTTTTTTAATTTTTAGCTTTATGACAGGCACTGAGGAAAGTTACTGAGTTCCCATGCTATGTAGTACATTAAAGTTTGGAAAAGAGCTACAGAAACCTAACTAAAATATAACCCAGTCGTAAGACAAAAGACTGCAGTTTCGCATAAGGATGTCTATGCTAAGATTTGATTCCAGTCCAACCTCTCAGCACAAAGTGATCTTCCTTACTTTCGTAGATCTGCAGGAGCAAGGACCTGAGAGGTCTGGGCCAACCGGGATCACTCAGTGAAGAAAAATGCCCTTTGTGACATTCAAGTTGTATTTGTCTGGGTTCCCACACATACCCATGGAATCTGGGAGATTAACAGTGAAAAATGACCTATTTTAACAGGTGCATACTTGTGTGTAAGTGGGATTTAGCTGAGCGTGGAATCATTTTAACATGGAAATAAGTTGTGGATGTTGAGAAACACCACTCTTTGACCACACAGGAATCAGACACATGGTCAACATTTGGGAGTTTCTCAGGACCTGAAACGGATGTGTTGGTTGGATTTTTCCAGAGGAAGTTACAATATCACAGGGAAATAAACACTAATGCCTACAAAACATGACTGTTCGTGTTCCAATTCCTTCTTCAAAGAATGTCCCTTTTCTCAAAGGAAAAGAGAGCAAAACTTCCAATTAGTAAATCTGTTTTGGAAAGATAGTTTCAAATGTATAAAGTTCCACCAGGTAAAGCAAAGCCCCATTTCTCAGCATGCGCGGTGGTCCAGCGAAGAGAGCAGGAGCCCGGTCTGAACACCCAGGTCCGACAGCGGTGAGACGCCTGAGCAAGGCCAAGTCCCTGAACGTCTCTGTACTTCAATTTTCTCACCTGTGAAATGGGGCTTGTGCACAGCCTGCCTCACAGAGCTGTTGGAAAGGGCATGTTAGATGATAAATGGAAAGGTTCTGTGACTGCGTAAGGGCTGTCATGGTCACTGGGTCTGCTACTACTCTGCCAGTGACCCAAGTGCACGTGCTATAGGGTGGGGTAGCAGAGGGGGAATTGTGGCGTCTTGGTGATGTCTCCAGGAGAAACTAATTTTTCTTCAGGGTGACAGCTGCTCTTTTCTGTGACTTGACTTTGCCTGGAATCTATTCAAATAACTCAGAGGTGGGAATCATCAGAATCATCGCAGGGTGAATGGAAACACATTTTCGCTGAGGATAAAGAATTGAAATCTGCCTTTTCTTCTTCTTTTTTTGAGACAGAGTCTCACTATGTCACCCTCAGTAGAGTGCTATGGTGTCACAGCTCACACCGACCTCAAACTCTTGGGTTCAAGCAATTCTCTTGCCCCCGCCTCCCAAGTAGCTGGGATAACAGGCGACTGCCACAACACCCGGCTATTTTTTGTTGCAGCTGCCATTGCTGGTTAGCTGGCCGGGCTGGGTTTGAACCCACCAACGTCGGTGTATGTGGCTGGCACTGTAAACACTGTGCTACGGGCACTGAGCCTGAACTCTGCCTTTTCAAGATTGCTGGATGATGCCTAAGGGAACAATTCTGAAGTAGCCCTAAAGGAGGTTTTTGATATCTCTTCATCTTTTTAAGGCGTTAGAGAAAAGCACAGTCCAGATCATTTCTTCTGGAGAAACACATTGGCTGTAGGACTTTGTTCAGGTCACTTACTTTTGCTGAGTTTCAGTGTTTTCACCTTGAAAAGGAGGAAAATGTAGCCCTCCTGTGCACGGGGCTGTGCGCGTGTACATACACACATATACAGACACAAACACACACACAGGCTAGGGAAGCCGTGCTCGCTGTGCTGACGGGACCTTTTTTTTCTCTCTGTCTTCTGCTCCCTTCGACCCCACCCCACACCGAATCTGAGGCCATGGGTGAGGTGAGGTCCTTTGGAAAGATGACTGTAGGTGTACGTGGAAAGTGCTTTCGGGGGGTAGGGTTTAACAGGGTGTGAGGGCACAGTGTTTGGTCAGGGATAATTATTGTGACTATTTAATGCCTTATTAGGTGCCAGACATACAGTAAGCCCTACTATGTGTCAGGCTGATAAATGATAAACCATGTCATCATTTAACTTCAGTAACAATTCTGGGAAGGAGTTCTGTCCCCATTTTGCAACCGAGGGAGCTGAGGCCCAGAGATGCCCATGGCCCTGCACAGGATCTCACAGCCGGTAAGGGGTGATGTTGGCTTAGCTTAGCACTCTTTTCTGTCTGCTGTGGAACCTGGCCTCTTCCTGGCTCCTGCGGTGCAGTGAACATCCCCAGCTGTTTACAAAGAAAGGCAAACTGGTTTCTGAGCCCTGTGCCCTTTTTCTGCATTGAGCATGTGTAATTTTCGCCTGTTGTCCCTAAATCACTAAATTATAGTCTTTTTAAGCCTATTTTCTAATTCTCAGGCCCATAGCTCTGTCACTACTCACCCCACGTGCCCCCCTCCAAATGCTCCTGACTCTGGGCCGGCTCCACCCCTCTCTTTCGGCCCAGCAGTCCCAGGTTCCCAGGCTGAGATTGCTGGACCTACACAAGGGGAACGGGTAGAGGGGGCCTGGTCCAGGCAGAAGTTTCTCAGTTCCTGCAGCAGGGGGCTCCTGGGCCCTGGTCTGGCCACCCAGGGAAGAAGGGCTGCCAGGACAGAGCAGTGGGCTCCGAGAGGCCCTCCCAGCCACCTATTTACCGTTGCCCAGACTCCCGGGCCAGGCCCTGTCAGCCCAGGCCTGCCCGAGGCCCTGGGAGGTGATGGGGGAGGGGTAGTTTCAGTCTCTGATGAAAGCCACTGAAACCAGCACCAAGCACACATGAAAAGGACGAGAGAGGAGGCATGAGGCTGATTGCCAGGTGGCAGGCGTGATTGGACTTGTCTCCCACTTGGGGAGACAGAGACAAAGACCACGTCATCCCCCAGAATGAGCGACTCTGCCCCCGCCGGGCTGTTTCTGAGTGAGGCCTCGGTGCCTATAAGAATGATGCCTGTGGCCTCCCAAGTTCCGAGCAATATCCCCTGGCCGAATGGGCCGTTCCCATCAATATTCAGGAAGCCCGGTGTTGGGAAACTCAGCAGCGTGAGCTGAGAGGTAGCACCATCAATTCCTGTCTAGACTAGATTTTTGGAACCCAGGCTTCCAAATGAAAGAGCGCATTATGAAGACAGGGCATAAATCTAGCATGCCAACAAGACCCACATTCACCTCGGATTATTTACACCTTTTCCTTCCCTCTGGTCATTGCCTGTCCCACTGTGATCCACTGGCAAGTTTGGACAGGTTTGTGTAATATAGCACAACCTAAGGTAGCTAGTTACATACATTCTCATTCGCGGAGCCCTTCGCTGCAGGCCATGCGCCCCCTCCTGACTCCCTGCTAGGTTTTTCCTCCCTCCTGGGCCCTTAAAGACACCCCAAATGTGAGGAAAGGGATGGCGTTAGTCACAAGTGTGCAGTGAAACCTGGCTGGAGAGGGTCACCAAGTGCATTACTAATTCCACCCCCACCACACCCTTGGTCCCGTGCCCAGCGCTTTTGTCAGGTGGTTGGTTACTCAAGGATGTGGGAAGCCGCTGGAGCGAGGCTGCTGACGTGACCCCTTCCAGAGTTCCCAACCTGGGCTCCACGACAGCTGGAGCCCACCATCTGCCCGGTCACCTGGGGGTGGGGGGCACAGAGGGCAGTGAACTTCTGCTGGGCAGATGGTTCTGGATGTTGCAACCCAGCTGTGGGGTCCCAGTAATATCAGGGAGCCAATCATACCTCTCGTTCAGTGTCAGCCCCTGCCACCCTAGCTGTTTAGGAGCCATCTCAACAAGGGGGACCCTGGGACACTTACCAATTAAGAGCACAAGGCTGGACCAAGCTCCTTCTCTTGGGAGGCCTTCATTTCCCTGTCTTTATCGTGAGACAATTGGACTAAACCAGCCTTTCAGACATGTTCCAGCACAGTGCATTGGGAGAAGAGCCTGTGTCAGCTTTGGAAACTAAAATGGCCACGTTCAGACCTGTGTGACCACAGGTAGGCTCCAAACCTCTCCTGCCCTCAGTTTTCTTGCCTTTAAAATAGGGTTAGATGATGCCTGCTGGCCGATGGGCGTTAGTATTCCCTCTGGGCAGCAATGCTGTCATGGCTGACATTTATTGTCAGCTTTCCAGGAGCCAGGTTCGGTGTATGCCAACTCATCTCATTTGTAAGGGAGCATCTATGGCAGAAACTCGCAAGCTTCACTTGCACTGAGAGTAGTGGTGTGCCTTTCAAGCCCACACAGCCAGCCAAGTATTAGCCTGGGACTTGAACCTGGCACTCAGATCTTAGCTATTACGTGGCACTCTCTCCAAGACCAACCCCACGACTGTCACTTCCCCTTTCCTTCTCCTTCCCTCTCTCAGGGTGTCCAAAGTACCCCCCACTTATTCTTACTGTTTGCACACCTCTCCTCCTTGTCCCACTCTGTCATCTGGGACTCCCGCCATCTTCCCAGCCCCCTTTACTTCCATATTTTGCAGAGCTCCAGTTGGTGGGAGCAGTTTGTGCAAATGGCCTGCGGCAGGAGAGGCAAGGAGGGAGGATGAAGAGAGGGAAGGACGCAGTGGGTGCCTCCGGGTAGGCCATGCTTCCTCCACTGCTCAGACCCAGACACTCTGGGTTCGAGGGGCACACAAATGAGTTCTTTTTGTATGATAAAAGAAAAGAGAAACTTCTGAAGGATTTTAAGTCAAGAGATGTGATTCAAGCTATCCTTTAAAAATAATTTTCATCTTGTGAAGAGCCTTTCCAAGAGCCATCGCACCTTTCTATGTCTCTGAGCCGAGGTTTCTCTTCCCCACATTCTGTCTGGCATCCAGTCGGGACATGTGTCTGGGCTGGATATAGGGTAGGGGCTCCCTGTGCGGGCAGGGGTGTGTGTCACCTGAAAGACCCTCCCATCCCGGAGTCCACATGCGTGCCCGTCTCTGGCGGCCCTCTGCTTCTCATGCACGGCTCCTCACCTGTTCTCCACTCTCAGTGGGTCCTTCACCTCCTTCCAAATATCCATAAACTTTATTTCTTTCCATTGAACATGTGAAGTACTGCTGACCCTTCCTCTCGCCTCTGTGTGTTCAGAGATCCTCACATCCAGCTATCCTGGGCTGCAAAGATGCTTCCTGAGTACCCACTAAAATGCCAGGTGCTGTGCTAGACTCTGATTCTGACACACACTGTGATGAGGACGAGGCTGTCACGGTCCAGTGCTGGGCCAGGATCAGTCACGGAAGCAGTAACTATTACACTCGGGGAGGAGAGGCACTGTGTGCTGGAAGTTCAAAGCCGGAGCGGCATTTCTGCCTGGGGATGGGGAGGAGGGATGGAGATCAGCACTGTTGTGTCTACTGGAGGTGGCACTGCAGGTGGCCTCGTGGGCACACATAGACATCCACGCGGGGAGGAAGGACACTCCATGCAGACAACAGCAGGAGCCAAGGCTGGGAGGCAGGGAAAGCACAGCTCTGTGTGAGGGTGGACACATGGCTGCCTGTGGGATCAGGACAGCCTAAAGGCCATGAGGGTGGGGGAATCCCGCGCCTGCTTTACACAGAGCTTTCCTCATCCTCGGAAGGTTTTGGGCCCCACAAGGCAGGGTCTAGTAGCGTTCATCTTCCTTACAGACAGGTCAGTGCTGGAACTGTGATCTGAACAGTGCAACGCTCAGAGATGCTGAAGGAATCTCTCGGGCCTGGACAGCCCCTGGCATTACCTGGAGCTGCATTCATCTGACTCTGTGCCTATCCAGCAGCCGCCTGCGCCCTCAAGAGAAGCTTGTACGGTGGTGGCCGAGCACTGATAAGATGGGGGAAGGCGTGCTCTCGCCACCTGACTCCCGGGTTGGCACAGTCAAACCTTCAGCCACTGTACTGAGTCACCTGGGAGGCACCACTGCTGCCTTGGGCTTTTTGACCTCTCCCTCATATGCGTTAAAAGCAGTAGGAGCCCCCCAAAAACAAATAACAGGGAGTCGAGAGAACTCAGTGGTGATGTTGAGAAAAGGGACCTCCTTCTCTGTAGGATTTTGGGGTATGCAGTTTTTGTCCTTAGGGGCAGAATCTCCTCACTCCAAACTGGGTGGCATGAGTCATGTGAAGCCATCTCTCTCTGATGATTCACAAACACTCCAACTCCTTCTTTACTTCTTGAAATCGGGGCCAGTTGTCAAATGACTTTACGAGGCATTTATTAAACATCTCTATGTGCCAAGGGATGTCATGAAGGCTTTAGGGTTTACAAAAAGAATTATTGCCCCAACCTACCACCCAAGCTTCAGTATCAAGTGCACCTGCAGTGCCTCAGGGCTCTGGACAAGGGAGGAGAGCCACACAGGGCTGTCATCTCTCCTCACTCTGCCTGTAAGTTCCCACTACCAGCCAGGTGCTGCTCAAGCTCTTCCCTCCACTTGGAATTCTCTTCCATCTGCATTGCTTATTACATTTCCACCATCCTGCTTACATTAAGGATTGCCACTTGTCCTTCTGTAAGGGCTCTAAGTTAACAGCTACCAGGAGCCCATAACTCCTCAACCGTAGGCACCCCTGCCTCCTGCTCTCATGGCAAATTTCTGTGCCCCTCTTCGCGCACCGCCTGGTGTCTCTAGCAAAGACTCTTTCACATACAGAGGATTTGTCAGTCCTGTGAAGAGAGAGAGCAAGACCCCAGGGGTGTGGAGACCCAGGTCCCGGTCCAGTCCGAACCTAGAAATCTCCAGGTGACCTCAGGCCCAGAGTCTTCCTTTCAGATTTAGTTTTCCTATCTGCAGAATGGGGGGAGTGTGGGCTTGTCCAGACCATGGTTCCCAGTCCTGACTCTGCCTAATCCTGTCTCCTGGGGCACTGTGTTCAAAATGCAGATTGCTGGGTCCCCTCAGAAGCTGAATAATTAGATTCCCAGAGGGTGAAGCCTGGAATATGTATTTCTACAAATCTTCCCAGCAACTTGTACGTAGCCTGCCTGGTGCTCATCTCAGAACTAGGGTGGGACTACTGCCTTAGAGGGTCCCTACTACCCTACAACCCTGTGGTTGCTTGAATGATTTTTTTATCTGCTTAATTTGATGCTCTCTGGAATAAACTACATCAAAAGCACTGCCATGAGTGCAAGTCTGGTGCTTGAATGAGCAAATGCTGGGTCATGACCTGGCTCCTTGTCTCTCAAGGGGTGCTGTCTGGTTTTTTGTGGTTGTTATTGTTATTTGTTTGTTTTTGAGACAGAATATTACTCTGTCCCACTAGGATAGAGTACTGTGACGTCATAGCTCACAGCAATCTCAAACTCTTGGGCTCAAGTGATTCTCTTGTCTTAGCCTCCCAGGGAGCTGGAACTTCAGGCGCCCGCCACCATGCCTGGCTTTTAGAGATGAGGTCTCACTCTGCCTCAGGCTGGTCTCAAACTCCTGAGCTGGGGCAATCCACTCGTCTAGGCCACCCGGAGTGCTAGGATTACAGGAGTGAGCCACCACCCCCAGCCTGGCTGCTATGTTTTGTGGAAATTTCAGGTGGTTGGAAACATATAACTATCACCAACTCATCTATTTTAGTCAGCTTGGGCTAACCTAACAAAACACCCCAGACTGAGTGGCTTGAAAAGCAGAAACTCCGAGAAGTGCAAGATCAAGGTACCAGTGGATCTCCCGGTCTCTCCCGGCCTCACCTGGTGGCCTTCTCACTGTGTCCTCTCAGGGAAGAGTGAGAGAGCTCTTCTTCACCTCATAGGGGCATCAGCCTTATCAGAGTAGGGCCCCTCCTCTGACCTCTTTTCACCTTTATCACCTCACAAGCCCTGTCCCCAAATATGGTCACATTGGAGCTTCAACCCCTGAATTTTAGGGGAACACATTCAATGCCTACATAACACCATCTGGGCCTGGTGCTTTAGAGAACACCAGGCTGACCTACTAAGGCACATTGGTATCCATATAAATTCTGTTACTTATTTCCCCCAATACGTTCTTGTGAAATAGCAGCTGCTCCCTCCCTCCCTCACCTGGGTGACTGGAGATCCCGAGTACAGGTGGCTGCTTCCTCCCCCGTAGTGGAGCAGGTTCCGCGTGGCATCCAGGGTGCTTTCCTAGGATGTTTCTGGGTGAGTCTCAGTGTGATTCTGGCTTTCTGAAATCCCCTTGCCCCCCCTCACTTCTCAAGCTACATTTCTAGCTTTTCTGCCAATTCCACGAACACCCCCACGTCCTCGTAATCAAAATGCCCTTTCTCCCTGAGCCAGCCGGTGTGGGTTTCTGTTGCTTGCAGCTCAGACCTTGCTGATGCATAAATCACGTGAGGAATGATTGAAGGAGCTCCAGGTATTTGGTCTGAAGCAGGGAAGTCTCAAGGAGTCGCTATTTATCTACAGATATCCGAAGGGCTGCCACGTGGAAGAGAAAGAGACCGCTTCTGTGTGGCTTCAGAAGGCAACACGGAACCAGCGAGGAAAGCTTTGGGGAGAAATATTTCAACTCAACATGAGGCAGAATGTTCACAGCTAGTCCCCAGGAACATGATGCGGAGGGATGAAGGCAGCTCGCTCCTGTCACGTGGGGCCTACTGAAGGCCAGACCCTTTTGTCAAGGATGCTGTAATGATGCCTCTGCTTTGAAGATGTATCTGCACTTTTAGGTACGTTTCAGGACAACTCAGGCGCCATTTTAATAATGACTCTGCCACAAGAAGAAAGGAAAGTGGAGGGAAAGACAGGAAACTGTCTAATCTCTTGCTTATGAATCTTTAAAATATTAATTTTGTGATTATGAGAAGAAAGAACAAAGCATGTATAACGAAGAAAATTTGTTTACAATATAGAAGTATGAAGTCGAACACAAATATGACCTACAATCCACCATGAATTTGGGGGGTATTTATTTCTAGTCTTTTTACATCAATCTGAACATACCTTTTTTTTGTTGAAAGCTTCATTGAAATACAATTCACACACCATGTAATTCACCAGTTTAAATTGTACAATTAAATAGTTTTTAGTATATTCACAGAGTTGTACAACTCTAGCCATAATCAAATTGAGAATATTTTCCTTATTGCCAAAAGAATTGTTATTGTGTATGCCCCACCCACACCCTAGGCAACCACTAATCTAATTTCTGCCTCTATTGATTTGTCTATTTCAGACATTTCATAGAAACAGAATCATACAATATGTGGGGTTTTTTGACTAGCTTCTTTCACTTAGTGTAATCTTTCTGAGGCTCATCCATGGTGTAACATGTTAATTAGTCCTTTAATGAGTAATTAAAACGTTACTCATTTTAATTACTGAGTAATATTTCAATGTTTGGGTATACTATTTTTTTAATCATCCATCAATTCATAGATATTGAGTTGTTTCCACTTTTAGACTGTTATAAATAATGCTAGTAGGAACATTATGGTACGAGTTTTTGAATGTATG
Organism: Perodicticus potto; assembly: GCA_963574655.1. NCBI lineage: Eukaryota > Metazoa > Chordata > Mammalia > Primates > Lorisidae > Perodicticus > Perodicticus potto. The sequence continues at coordinate 97,749 of CAUYRH010076926.1, forward strand.
TATGTCTTTATTTCTCCTGGTTCTATACTTAGAATAGGATAGAATCACATGGTAACCCTATGTTTAACATTTTGAGGAAATGACAAACTGTTTTACAAAATAGCTGTACCATCTTACATTTCCACCAGCAATGTATGAGAGTTCTGATTTCTCCACATCCACATCTTTTTTTTTTTTTTAAATAGCCATCTTAGGGACTATAATTTCACTGTAGTTTTTACTTGCATTTCCCTGATGACTAATTACTCATCTTTTCATGTGCTCATTGACCATTATATATAGCCTTGGAAAAACAGACATTCAGATCCTTTGTCCGGTTATTGAACTGGTGAAGTGTGTTATCTTTTTATTGAGTTCTGAGTGTTCTTTATATATTCTAGATATAAGTTCCTTATCATATATATGGTTTGCAAAAATGTTTTTCCATTCTTTTTTTTTTTATTAAATCATAGCTGTGTACATTAATGCAATCATGGGGTACAAAGTGCTGGTTTTATATACAATTTGAAATGTTTTCATCAAACTGGTTAACACAGCCTTCATGGCATTTTTTCTTAGTTATTGTGTTAAGACATTTACATTCTACACCTAGTAAATTTCACATGTACCCTTGTAAGATGCACTGTAGGTGTGGTCCCACCAATTACTCTCCCTCCACCCATCCTCCCCCCTCCCATCCCCTGCCCTCCCTCTCCCCTTTTCCCTTCTTCTTGAGCTATAATTGGGTTATAGCTTTCATAAGAAAGCTATAAATTGGTTTCATAGTAAGACTGAGTACATTGGATACTTTTTCTTCCATTCTGGAGATACTTTGCTAAGAAGAATATGTTCCAGACATCACCCTGATACCAAAACTAGGAAAAGACCCAACTAAAAAGGAGAATTTCAGACCAATTTCACTAATGAATAAAGATGCAAAAATTCTGAACAAAATCCTAGCCAAAATATTACAGCTTATAATCAAAAAAGTTATACATCATGATCAAGTAGGTTTCATCCCAGGGATGCAAGACTAGTTTAATATACGCAAGTCTATAAACATTATTAACCATATCAACAGAAGCAAAACCAAAGACTATTTGATCCTCTCAATAGATGCAGAAAAAGCTTTCGATAAAATCCAGCATCCTTTTCTAATTAGAACACTGAAGAGTATAGGCATATGTGGCCATTTCTGAAACTGATCGAAGCTATCTATGACAAACCCACAGCTAATATTTTACTGAATGGAGTAAAACTGAAAGCTTTTCCTCTCAGAACTGGAACCAGACAAGGTTGTCCTCTGTCACCATTACTATTCAACATAGTGCTGGAAGTTCTAGCCAATACAATTAAACAAGACAAGAAAATAAAAGGCATCCAAATGGGAGCAGAGAAGGTCAAACTCTCCCTCTTTGCTGATGATATGATCTTATACATAGAGAACCCTACAGACTCATACATGACGACTCTTGGAAGTCATCAAAAAATACAGTAATGTTTCAGGATATACAATCAATGTCCACAAGTCAGTTGCTTTTCTATATGCCAACAACAGCCAAGATAAGAGGTTAACTAAAGACACAACTCCCTTCACCATAGCCCCAAAGAAAATGAAATACTTAGGAATATACCTAAGAAAAGAGGTGAAGGACCTCTATAAAGAAAATTATGAAACCTTAAGAAAGGAAATAGCAGAGGACTTTTTACAAATGGAAGAACATACCGTGCTCATGGCTGGGAAGAATCAACATTGTTAAAATGTCTATACTTCCCAAAGCAATCTACCAATTCAATGCCATCCCTATTAAAATACCAACATCCTATTTTCAAAACTTGGAAAAAATGATTCTGTGTTTTGTATGGAACCAGAAAAAACCCCGTATAGCCAAGGCAGTTCTTAGTAATACAAACAAAGCCGAGGTATCACCATACCAGATTTTAGACTGTACTATAAGGCCATAGTGGTCAAGATAGCATGGTACTGGCACAAAAATAGAGACATTGACATTTGGAATCAAACAGAAAACCAGGAAATGAAACCAGCAACTTATAGCCATCTGATCTTCAATAAACCTAACAAGAACATCCACTGGGGGAAAGACTCCCTATTCAATAAATGGTGCTGGGAGAATTGGATATCCACATGTAAAAAACTGAAACTGGACCTGCACCTTTCTCCACTCACAAAAATTGATTCAAGATGGATAAAGGACTTAAACTTAAGGCATGAAATGATAAAAATCCTCAAAGAAAGAATAGGAAAAACACTGGAAGATATCGACCTGGGGAAAGACTTTATGAAGAAGACTTCCATGGTAATAGCAACAATAGCAACAATAAACAAATGGGATTTAATTAAATTGAAAAGCTTCTGTATAGCCAAGGAGACAACGACCAAAGTAAATAGACAACCTAAACAATGGGAAAGGATATTTGCATATCTTGAATCTGACAAAAGCTTAATAACTAGGATCTATACAGAACTTCAATTAATCCACAAGAAAAAAACCAACAATCCCATACATCAATGGGGAAGAGAGATGAACAAAACCTTCTCTAAAGAAGACAGACAAATGGGTAGCATTCACATGAAAAAATACTCATCATTCCTAATTATTAGAGAAATGCAAATTAAAACCACCCTGAGATATCACCTACCCCAGCGAGAATGACCTATATCACAAAATCTCAAAACTGCAGATTCTGGGGCAGATGAGGAGATAAAGGAACACTTTTACACTTTTGGTGGGACTGCAAATTTATACAACCTTTTTGGAAGAAAGTATGGAGAAACCTCAAAGAACTCACCCTAGACCTCCCGTTTGATCCTGCAATCCCATTACTGGACATCTATCCAGAAGGAAAAAAAAAAAACCTTTTATTATAAAGATACTTGTACTAGGCTGTTTATTGCAGCCCAATTTATAATCACTAAAATGGGGAAACATCCTAAATGCCCTTCAACCCAGGAATGGATTGGCAGGCTGTGGTATATGTATACCATGGACTATTATTCAGCCATTAAAAAATGGAGATTTTGCAGCACTAAGCTGGATGGAGGTGGAACACATTATCCTTAGTGAAGCATCACAGGAATGGAGAAGTATGAATCCTATATATTCAACTTTGATATGAGGACGATGAATGATAATTAATGACATGGTGGGGCATGTGGGAAGGAGAGAGCAGACAAGAGAAGGAGGGAGGGGGTGAGGGTAAGGAAAAGAAAAGAAAAAGAAAATAGTGACTAATTCTCACATAAATTGGATTCGATTTTGACTAAAGTACATTACCTAAACATTAATTTTTACTTCAACTTGTTAATATGTTGTTTAGGATATTGTATCCTCATTTATAAGTGAATTATGTTTGTTAATTTCCCCTTTATAATAATATATTTTTTCCACTTTTAATATAGGTGTATCCAGATTAAGTACAATGATTTTGAAGTATTTCTTCTTTTTCTATTGTCTATAGGATTTGACATGATCTTATTTTTTGAATTATCTTTTATTTTTATTTATAAATATTAGTTATTTATTCTTTGAGACTTTGGAAAAAAAATAAGAAGAAGTTAATTGATGACTTCATACTGATCCTCAGAGTCAAAGCATTCTATAGTAGACATACTCTTATTTGACAATGTGAATGTTACTTTCTTTGCATTACTATTATTATTATTGCTTAATACTTCATTGCAGCAATCGTCTGATTTCTTTTCTGAATGTATTTATCTTCATTCGTTCTTTGTGAGGTTTTTGTTTCTAGTCCTTACCTTAAACATTGTTATTGTTAAAAAAAAAAAGAATATGTTCCAGATCCATCCATGTAAACATGTAAGACGTAAAGTCTCCATCTTCCTTTAAGGCTACATAATATTCCATGGTATACATGTACCACAATTTATTGATCCATTCATGGGTCGATGGTCACTTGGGCTTCTTCCATGACTTAGCAATTATGAATTGGGCTTGTTTTTCCATTCTTTTGGTTGTCTTTTTTACTTTCTTGATGGTGTCCGTTGAAATGCAAAATATTTTTAATGTCCATGAAATCCAACTCTAACTATTTTTCCTTTTTTTTTTTTTTTTTTTGAGACAGAGCCTCAAGCTGTCACCCTGGGTAGAGTGCTGTGGCATCACAGCTCACAGCAACCTCCATTTCCTGGGCTCAAGCGAGTCTCTTGCCTCTGTCTCCCAAGCAGCTGGGACTACAGGCGCCCACCACAACGCCCGGCCATTTTTAGGTTGCAGCCACCATTGTTGTTTAGCAGGCCTGGGCTGGATTCGAACCCGCCAGCTCAGGTGTACGTGGCTGGCGCCTTAGCCCGCTGAGCCACAGGCGCCGAGCCTATTTTTCCTTTTGTTGCTCGTGCTTTTGGAGTCAGATCTGAGAAACCATCACTGATCCTATGTCATGAAGACTTATTCCTATGTTTCTTCTAAAAGTTTGATGATTTTAACTTTATATTCAAGTCTTGGATCCATTTTGAGTTAATCTTTGTGTATGGTGTGAGTATTGGGAAAATCCACCCCCATACCTCTCTCTCCTAGCCTCTGGCAATCATTGGCTTCCTTGTAAGTAAATTGTTCCAAACACTGCCTCTGGCATCACATGACTTTCCCCTGTGTGTGTCTCTGGGTCGTCTCTTTTTCCATCAATTACAAAGACGTAAAGCCCACCCTAAATTTAGGATGATCTCACCTCAAGATCCTTAACTTAATTACATCTGCAAAGATTCTATTTCCAAACAGAGTCACATCCACAGGTATGGGGGCTAGTACTTGGACATATGTTCAGGGCCATTATTCACTTGTTCCACGAGCTGCCTGTCCTCACAAGGTCAGTTACTCACTCACCCTGGGTTTGGAATCTCGATAGTTACTCCAAAGACCACAGGAAGAGCCAGGGAAATGGTAATAGATTGGGCAGAGTCTGGCAAACAGCACTCGCTGGTAGAGCACTGGGACACAAAGCACAGAAATGGAATGGAAGGAAAGGTAAAAGTGGTGCAAATGGCAGCTGAAGGACCAATGGAGGAAACAGCTCAAAAAAGGAAAGAGCTTTCAAAACAGAGACTAGCATTGCCAGCAAAGGCAGGAACTAGAAAGCAGAGCAGGGATTGTTGCAACTGAGTTTGGTGGGAGTAAGGGATATAGCACAGGAGAAAGACAAAACTAGAAAGCAGTCTCTCCAGCTGCCAGGGTTCATTCTGGGGTATATACTGGGGGCTGAGGGGCTTTGAACTATATGCAGGACTGCTTATTCATACCTTCAGCAGACTCCAACACTAGCCTGTTGGCCTATAACTCCAGAAGGAGATCACCTGGAGCTGATCCCGCAGCTAGAAGAAGTGGGCTGACCACGAGCGCCATGTCCCTGCCCAGGGCAGCATCTGCAGATAACTCCCAGAACCCGTCTAGCTCCCCAATCCAGGCTCATGCTGAAGCCAGTTCTGAACATCTCACCTCCTCACTTGGCAAGAAAAATCTCTCTGCAGCAAACCAGTTACCAAGCTTCGTTTCTTTCATGCAAATTTTACTACAAAATCTGGTCACGACAAACAGAACTGGGCTTGTTCCTCTGAGCTCAATGAATGCAGATGGGAGCATTGCCTTACTTTCAGAAGTAACCCTGGTGGCAGGTGAGGGAGGGGAGGCTGTGGCCAGGGTCCTGGCCAGGGCTCCATGCAGGCAGTAGATGGTGGCACGTGGGGAGGAGGATCTCACTGGCTGGACCACGGCACCCTTGAGATTCTGAGCCAAAGAGGTATCACCCTAGAGCATTGGCCCTCATCTGGGGCTGGGGGCCGAGAGGAAAACAATGAACATCGTAAGCAATCCCTGGGTCTTCAGCACAGGAACTTTATTTACACACATGTTGCAGAGATGCAGCAGTGAACAGCCACGCTGGGCCAGCCACACACCTCTGCCATGGGGAGCAGGCTCGGGAGCCAGTCTCGTTGGAGGAGCCCCCTTTGGTGGAACATTTAGATACCCAGGAAGAGCACACGCTGGTGGGGCTCACCTGCATCACCATCTGAACTATATGCAGGACTCCTTATTCATACCTTCAGCATCTGGGGGAAAAGGAGGTCAACATGGGTAGATTTGGAAGCGTGAATTCATGCCATGGACTATGCAGGAACCACCCTCCCCGGAGTCACAGTTTTCCCAGGTTCAGAATGAACAGCAGAATGTCTTGTGCCCGCCCATCTCCTCCTTCTCTTGGAGTGTCCCTTATCTCACCCAATTCAGTCTAGGACCCTCGCAGAGCCCTCTTGAAACAGGCAGAGAGAGAGCACTGCTCCCTTCGCCCTCCGACTCCCTGTGCCAACTCGCACTGGGACAGTCCTCCCAGGGTAAGCCCCATATGCCAAAAGCAGCTTGCTCTCTGCCTCTGGAAGAGCTGAGAGTCATAGTGGACTGGAGTCAGGAGACTTGGCTTCCTGTTCCAGCTCTGCCACTAGCATATTCGGTAGCTTGGAGCATGTCATAGAATGTCACTGGGACCAGTTTCTGTTCTGTAAAATCATCCGGGATCGTATGATAATGGAGAGTTGCAAGAGATTTAATCCAGGAGTTGACAGTCTACAGTCCATGGCCAGTCCTATTCGCTGCCTGTTTGGGGAAATCAAGTCTTGTTGGCCCACAGCCCTGTCCATCTGTTCACATATTGTCTGCAGCTGCTTTCACACCACAGTGGCAAAGTTGGGTAGTTGAGACAGACGCCAACCATGTGGCTCACAAGCCTAAACTATTTAATATTTGGCCTTTTACGTAAAAAGTTTGCCAGCCACTGCTGTCAGCCAACACCATCATTTTAACCACAGAAAAAGGGGGGTGTGGACAGGTCAGGCGATTTGCCAAAACTCATAGAGCAAGTCAGGGCAGAGACTGGGACAGCCCAGCTCTCCTGATTTACGTTGGCCCAAGTTCTCACCTGGTCTAAAGGTCTCTCTGTGGTTCTGAACACTGGGTGGAAGCTGTGCTGAGGGAGAAAGCTTTTGGGGGCAGAGAAATTGGTTCCCTGGGAGAAGCGTGTGGAATGGGGAGAAGTGTGTGGCAAGGCAGAGCCCTGAGTCTCCCGTGGGGACCACAGGTCTACAGTGCCTAGGAAAGGAGGCAAGTGGCCCTTCTAAAAGGCAGCTGGGCTTTAGTTGGGAATCAGATGAGAGCAGGCCTCTGAGGACATTTTAACCACAGGTCATGGATCTGGGTAAACTTTAGCTGGCTTTTGAACTACAGGGTGACATTTTTCCCCTCACCTCTTTATGTCCTGGGTATTTCCTTCTTCTAGCACTTATTAATCTGACTGGTTAACCATTGAACCCGACTGCAGCCTCCTCGCCTTTCAAATCCTGTTCTCCCTGTTGGCTTCAGAAAAGAGCTCCCACTAAACAAACCTACTTTTCTTCTCTTTTCACAGTCAGGGTCAAGTGATAAAGGGTGCGGGGTCAGGGGTGCTATGTTTGCTATAAAGACACACCCCAAAACTTGGACCGTGGGGCGGGGGTGCAGGCCAGCCATGCTCAGAAAGAAGTTCACCAGCTGGGACACACACAGAACAAAGGCAGCTGAACTGGCACATGGGTAGTATGGAGAAGAGATGTAGAAATGTCATAATTTATTTGAGTTCTCCATTATTGCTCAAAGTATTATAATACCCTATTCCCAAACTCAATTGTGTTAATTGTTTTGCTTTAATTCCTTCTGTTCAAGGGGAATAGTGTAGGGAAGGAGACTCATGAAAGTGGAGGGGAAGAGGGACAGTGGCTGTGGGAAGCAAGGGGAGAAAGGGTTGTGGAAATTGAAGGGAAGAGGCTTCTGAGAAAGGCCTCAGAGCCTGACTGGCACCAGCCTCATATCACTTTCCTTTGAATTGTTAGAATCAACTAGAATGTAAGCTCCATGAGGGATAGTATTTATTCACTGCTGTATCCCCAGCACCTAGAATACTTTCTGACATCAAGAAGGTACCTAAATTAGTATTTATTGAATGAATCAATCAATCAATAAATCAATCACTGCATAATTAGTGGTCTGGACACTAGTCTCAGTCTATGGTAGAGTTCCCATAGTGGTCCATAGGCTGCTGTCACCGAAGGTATTCAAAAGCTCCTCCCCAACGGAGACAGAAGCCACCACGGCCTTTTTACCATTCATGAAAAACAGGATGGACCCTGTCTAGAACTATTAAGACAGCTCCAGAGAAATCTCACCCTCAAGGGGAGCATTTCCATCCAGGGAGATCCAGACAGTGCCCAACACAAACCTTTCACTGTGAGTTTCTACCTTTATTTCCATCAACCATATTGACACTATGGGCATTTATATAATAATCCTTACTGGTATTATTAAAATTGTAAGCATATGGACGGCACCTGTGGCTCAGCGAGTAGGGCGCTATCCCCACGTACAGAGGGTAGCAGGTTCAAACCCAGCCCCAGCCCAACTGCAAAAAAAACCAAAAACAAAAACAAAAAAATAGCCGGGCATTGTGGCAGGCGCCTGTAGTCCCACCTACTCGGGAGGCTGGGGCAAGAGAATCACCTGCCCAGGAGTTGGAGGTTGCTGTGAGCTGTGTGACACCACGGCACTCTACCGAGGGCGATAAAATGAGACTCTGTGTCTGGAAAAAAAAAAAAATAGTAAGCATATTTTATGCAGGCATTTTACATGCATTTTCTCCTTTAGTCCTCACAATAACCTTGCTAGGTAAGTATTATTGCCCCCATTTTACAGACGAGGAAATGAGAGGTTAATGAATTTGACCAAGGTCACATAGCAGAGTTTAGGTCTATCCTAAGCTCGTCTGACCCCAGAAAAAACTGTGTTCTTTCCACCAACCACACATTCTTCTAACTAGCTCTATGACCTTGGGCAAGTCACTTCTCTCTGGGCCTCAGTTTTTGTTACTTAAACCCAGAAGGCTGAGTAATATTATTTATAGAAGTTTTCTACCTGTGGGTATCTGAACAGCTGACTTCATTCATTAGTGGGCAAGGGCAACTTCATTTTATTTTGGAAGTTGAAATAATACCCTTTATTATAAGCGGCTCAAAATGTTTTCTACTCACTAGGTTTCGAGATACGCTGAGAGACTGCTAAGTCATGACCCTCATTCCTTTACAAGTTAAAGAGCAGTCTGGGTTTTACTCTGGATCCCAGCTTCAGCTGGGCCCCAGCACTAGCCTTGTTCTTCTGGCTGTAGGTCTTCATAGTGGTCCCAAATTCTCCGTGTGTTCTGGAAAATGGTAAGATAAGGAGGGCCCCCTTGGGGAGCCGTGCACAGGGCAGCATGCTGACATGGGCCTCCCTGTGCTGGGGAAGCTGCTGTCTTCAGACAGCCTCTCAGGCACCTGTGGACGTGCTGAGTTGGTGGGGGTAGGAGGAGGGAGTGAGGTGACTTCGGAAGGCACAGCAGATGGGCCCTGGGGAGCCAGCAGTGTTCAAAACTGGGCCAGAAGTCTTAATCCACTTGTTGCCCTACTGAGGAGCTAGAGAATGTTCAGATTCTTAGCTGTAAAAGGAATCTTAGTGGTAATTAAATGCATGGTTTCGAAGTTCTTATAGCTGCAGAATCCAGTGTATCAAACAGAGGAAAGTCCGTATACCTAGGAGTGGAATTGCTAAGATATGTGTATGCTCAGCTTTAGTGGATAACACCAGTTTCTTTTTTTTCTTTTTTGACTGTCAGAAGACCTAAGGAGTTTAAACAGTGCAAAACAAAATGAAAAATCCAAATCAAATTAAAAATCAAAACAAATGAAAACACTAACTATTCTGAAACCTCCCTCCACCATGTATATTTTATATTCAGGCTTGTGTTTTATTTATTTATTTATTCATTTTTTTTTAATTTTTTTATTATTTTTTATTTTTTATTTTTTAAATACATGTATTTTATTATTCTTCATTACATTATTTCCCCCCCCCACCCGTCTGTGATAAGACAGAATTGATTTACAGAAAAGAATACAGAAAACACCAAAGCTCCTGGTAGTGGGAGAGATTTCAAGTAGGGAGAGAGAAGCTCTCTC